>JAQFVV010012735.1:445855-728355 GCA_028023455.1 Epiperipatus broadwayi | reverse complement strand
ATTACTATATAATTCTTGATAAAAATCTTCTACCAATTTCATGATGTCATCTCTCTTTTTAGTAATAATTCCATCTTTTTTTCTTATTGCAGATAGAAATTTCCTACCAATACCAAAATGTTGTTTAACATTCTTGAGACTTTTATTTTCTTCTACAGCTTTCCTTGCTATTTCATAGTTATACTTTCTTATATCATTTTCAACTCTTTTCCGTACCATTTTAAAAAATTCGAGATATTCAATTCTTTTTAATACATCATTTTTGTATATCTTCATATTTCTTCTTTTCTTCATAAATTCTCTAGTCTCAGTAGAAATTTTATTAGTCAATTGCTGCTTTTTTCTACCAGCTATCTTTGTTGCAGTTTTTAAAAGTGTATCAGTTATTTTCATATTAATTTCATTCAAATCTGAATCATGTTCAAAATCTACTAACACTTGAAACCTATTTGTAAGTTCTAATTTAAATTCATTAGAATGTTTCTGAAGATTAGGAATATCAACTAAAAATATTGTTTTTCTTAATAATTTTTGTCTCTCTAGTTTTACATTAACACGTAACTTACACCTTACTAATCGATGATCACTTCCTGTGTCAAATTTATTAAGAACATTACAATCTTGAAATATGTATTTCCTGTTAGTCAAAATATAATCCAATTCTGCTGTACCTTCATTTGGATGCTTCCATGTCCATTTCCTTTTAACATTTTTCTCAAAAAATGAATTCATAATATAAAGTTTTTCTTTTTCTGCAAACTCCACAAGTCTATGTCCTCTCTCATTTCTATTACCATAACCAAAATTACCTACAGCAATTTCATCTTTCATTTGTCTACCAATTCTAGCATTAAAGTCTCCCATAACAATTTTAAAATGTTGTTTACTCTGATCAAAAGCCTTTTGTATATCCATATAAAAATCTTCTACTACTTCATCACTATGAGAACTTGTTGGGGCATAAACCTGAATTATCTGCATTTGGTATCTGCTATTAAGTTGTATAACTAATCTTGCCACTCTGTCCGATACACCATCAATCTCCACAATAATGTTCTTACCACTTTTTATTTATAATGAATCCTACTCCACTTGTATTTCCAATATGTGTGTCTTTATAATAGAGTATATGTGCACTTTTTAAATCAATTGTTTCTTCACCTTTTCTTCTAACTTCACAAAGTCCAATAATGTCCCATTTAATATAAGACAGTTCTTCTTCTAATTCTTGCAATCTTCCTTCACTTGAAAGTGATCTGCAGTTGTAAGTACCTAAATAAAAAGTCGTCATCAAATGGTAGCCTGGGTCCGCAATCAGGGGATTCTTAGCACCCTCCGCCTTGGGCCACCAACCGCTGCCTTGGTTGGTGACTTTACAGCCTCCTGGGAATAAGGGCCATGCTTTATTTTTGTCTGTCATAATTGTATATATGTATTGGAAAAATATTTATCATTTACATAAACATTCATTCTGCCTTATCAGGCACTGAGAAGAAAGACCATGGTGTTTCTTGATCTTAAACTCAGAGGTAAATAGCCACGTAAACAACCAGAAATAACTTTACCTTTTCATGTTTTTTAGGAAACTATCAATTACTAATTGACAGTCCTGAGACTAAATATGTTTTTTTAATATCCTATAGTAACTCTTCTGTCCTGAATTTAAATAAAAGTAAAAGGATGAAAGAGCTATTGTAAGGTAATAGAGACAACTTGTTTAACCTCAGGCCTTTAATTAGTAATTTATGAGTTCCTGGCAACATAAAAGGTAAAGTTATCCCCAGTTGTTTATATGGACATAATTATTAATTTCCATTGATTATATAATATGAATTTCATGAAAAAAATGTAATAATGAAAATAACATATGATAGATCTGCTTTATAATATGGATATAAAATAGATTGTGTAAAAAATATAAAACCTTTAAAGTATATTAAAGAATTTAAGCAGAAGAAAGACATATGAAACCAATTACAGTAATTACAATAAAAATAATTGTATGAATATATATAAAACATCAATTAATTTAATCAATAACTGGCTAACGATAAATTATATAATATACATTTATACAGGTTTTTTCCACTTTAAAAATATTGTATTGTTTTAATAGGTTATAGTTAATTTTATATAAAACAGATAGATGTCGCTATGTATGTAATGCAGGTTGTATCTAACTCTTTGTTTGCTTTGCTGTGCTGCAAGCTAAGTTAAAGTTTAAAATTTTTTTGTCTTTTTTATATGATTAATTATTTGAGATCATTAATACAAAGACTGTTTGCATGCTGTATAGAAAGTAAAAAAAAATCATTTTGTTGAATGTGTGTTAATGTAGGATATTTTATAAATAAGTTGTATGTAAGATTAGTTGGTTTTTTAGAGTTTGCTACTAAAGAAATTTTTTAATTTAAGAAAGGGGGTGATTTATTTGAGAAAAAAGGTAACATTTTGGAGGTCTAATGTCAGAAAACACCTGGTTATCAATCGATTATCATTGAAAGAAAATAAAATTTTTATCCTTACGTGCAAAGGGGTTTGAAGAGTATGAGAGGAAGTATAAGATCAAATATAGAGTAAGTTACTTGGAAAATAAGGAATATGGATTGCATTTGTATTCCACAATGCATATATAATCGTCAAAAAGAAATTAGGTGCACTGTGATAAAATGTACTGTATGTGATGAGGTTTATCACTTGAAATGTTTAAATAAGAGTAGGAAAATGTAACAGGTTTATAGTTAAGTAGACAGTGTGTAATGTGATAAAAGTGTTGAAAAGTGGTTTCTAAGTGTAGATAGTTTAAAGAAAGAGTCAGGAGAAATGGAGCAAAATGTAATTGAGGAAGATAGGATAGAGTATAGTTTTAGTGGAGTGACAGGACACATGGGTGGAAAAATTAGTAGTGCAATGGAGATGATTAACCAAAGAATAAGTAAAGTAGAGGAAGAGGTAAAGGATGTAGAAGCAAAATTAAAATTGTTAGAGATGAAGTGTGA
Organism: Epiperipatus broadwayi; assembly: GCA_028023455.1. Lineage (NCBI taxonomy): Eukaryota > Metazoa > Onychophora > Udeonychophora > Euonychophora > Peripatidae > Epiperipatus > Epiperipatus broadwayi. The sequence goes on along the minus strand of JAQFVV010012735.1, from coordinate 725,356 downwards.
ACAGATAAAGAAATTATTGAGTAGGAATGATAATGAAGAAATAAATAAGGAAGTCCAGAAAGTGATGGAGAATGTTATGACTGAAGCAAAAAAAGTAAACTATGAGACATTATTGATAGGAAATTCGCTAATTAGAGAATGTAAAGATATAATTGCAAGGGAAAATAGAAACAGGTATGTAAGAGTATGTTTGCCTGGAGCTACAATTAGGGATGTTACAGATAAAGTAAAGAAGCAAGGGAGTAGACATATGTATGTTATGGTAGGGACTAATAATTTGTAAGAGCCATCAGACAAAATAATGTATAAGTACATAGAATTGATTAGGAATTAGAGTAAGATTAAAGAAAGAGTAGGAATAGTTGAATTATTACCAAGATTTGACAAGAGATATATGTTAGATAGGGCATGTTCTATAAATGAGAGATTGAAAAAATTGTGTGAGAGAAATGATGTTATGTTTGTAAATGTGTGGGATTTTTTTATTGGAAAGAGAGAGTTATATACTAAAGATGGATTCCCTTAGAAAAAGAAGAAAGTGAAGTTTTAGAGAGTTTGATTTATAAAGAATATAGTTCAGAAACTTATAAAGGAGGGTGGAGTTTTAAATGGCATTATTATCAACAAGAAGAAGAATGGACAGGATATAAGAAATAATCAAAGGGTAGCTGATTTAGATATAAATGTAGATGTGGAGAGGGAATGGGTCTATGAAATAAATGGTAAGCAAGTTATTTATAAATGTAATAGAGAAGAAGAGTAGTTAGAAAAGAAGAAATTATTAAAATTGGATATTTGAATATGTAAGGTGATAGGAGATCAGAAAGTGACTGGAATTAAACAAAGCAATTAAAAATGAAGTGCTTGAGATATTATCAGTAGTGGAACACACATCTAAGAGAAAAAGAAGAACCTATTCTGGAAGACTTGGTATGGCAGGATATAAATAGAAAAAAAAAGACTAGGAATTATGCCAAAAATATATAAATACTGTTATATGTAGAGCTTGCAAAATAAGCTCTTAACAAGCTTTGATAATATCCCCAATCCCAGACCAGTTTCTACTACTGGTGTCATCAGTGAGATGCTAGGATATTCAAGCATTAGATTAAAAATACCAGGACAAGCCCAGCACTTTATCTAACATATAAATATTAAGTAAAAAATTTAGAAAATTTTCAGACATCCATATGTCTTCCAATCCAGCTATCTAACTTAAATAGCCAATGGGACTGAACTAGTTCAGATACACCATATATTAATAGCTTTAGAAATATAAAATGGCCATAGCCTTAATAGCAAAAAATAAAATTACACAAAAAAATCAAATTGGATGTCACATGACCTAATTTAATAAGCTTGTATTTACAAATGTTATATATAGAGCTCACAAAATAAGCTCTTAATAAGCTTTGATAATATCCACAACCCCAGACCAGTTTCTACTACTGGCATCATCAGTGAGGTTCTGGGATATTCAGGCATTAGATTAAAAATACCAGGATAAGCCCAGCACTTTGTTTAACATATAACTATTAAGTAGAAAATTTTGAAAATTTTTCAGACATTCATATGTCTTCCAATCCAGCTATCTAACTTAAATAGCCAATGGAACTGAACTAGTTCAGATACACCATATATTAATAGCTTTAGCAATATACAATCGCCAAAGCCTTAATAGCCAAAAAATAAAATTATGACAGTGATGTCACACAACCTAATTTAATAAGCTTGTATTTATGAATATTATATATAGAGCTCACAAAATAAGCTATTATCAAGCTTTGAGAATATCCCCAATACCAGATTCATTTTTTCTACTGGCATTGTCAGCGAGATGCTAGGATATTCAAGCATTAGATTAAAAATACCAGGACAAGCCCAGCACTTTATCTAATGTATAACTATTATGACTTGATTTTTTGTAAATTTTATTTTTTGCTATTAAGGCTTTGACGATTTTATACTGCTAAAGCTATTAATATATTGTGTAACTGAACTTAGTTCAGTCCCATATGGCTATTTAAGTTAGATAGCTGGATTGGAAGACATATGGATATCTGAAAATTTCAGATTTTCTACTTAATAGTTATACATTAGATAAAGTGCTGGGCTTGTCTGGGTATTTTTAATCTAATGATTGAATATCCTAGAACCTCACTGATGAAGCCAGTAGCAAAAACTGATCTGGGGTTAAGGATATTCTCAGTGCTTGTTAAGAGCTTATTTTGTGAGCTCTATATATAAATTTGTAAATACAAGCATATTAAATTAGGTCATGTGACATCTGACTTGATTTTTTTTTTTAATAAATACTGTAAAATGTCAAGAACATTTGTAGTTTGAGATAAGGTTAGGAAGACAAGAAATGGATAGTAGCTATAGTGTATATAGCCTCTGGAGTTAGCCAAATTATAATGGAGTGGAACTATAGCATATATAAATGTCTAGTTAAGAATATATAGAATTTCAAATAAAAAGGGAAGATAATAATGGTTATAGAGGGTATGAATGGGCATATTGAAGAAATTGATGATGTATGTAATAAGGATGGACAGCGTTTGAAATTTTTTTTATTAGAGAGTGAATTTCCACATTGGAAATTTATCAAATATTTATGATGGGCAATACACATGATCTAGCAATAATATATTCCACACAATAGATTACGTATTAGTAGAGAAAGAGTGAATGAATAAAGTATAGAAAATTAAGGTGTTTGATAATGAAGAGAGAGTATGCAATAGTGATTATAACTTCTTTATAATAGAAATAGTAATGTGATGGAAAATAGTAATAAAAGTAGAAAGGATAGTGAAAGATGTGGATGGGAAGTGAATGATAAGAATAAGTTAGAAGAGTATAAAATCAAAGTTGAAGAAACCATGGGAGAGTTGGTTGAGGGCTATAAGGACTGGTGTGGTGAAATAGAAAAAGTGGAAAATAGGGTTTTAAGTGAGAATATTCAGAAGAACACAAGTAATAGGAAAGTGAGAGTTAGTAAAAGTATAAAAAAGAAGGAAAAAGCATGCAGAGAATATAAGTATGCTATTAAAAACAAAGAAAGTGAAAAAGATGTTAATGTTAAATGGGAAAATTTCTTAGAAACAAGGAAGTTGGCTAAAAAATTGTTGGAGGATATTAATAAAAGTGGGAGAGATGGGAGTAAAAAAATTTTGGAAATACATTAAAAGAAGGAATGTAGGGGAGAAGGAAATAGTATTATTAGATGATAAGGGAATAGAGTGTAGCTCTAGAGAAGAATTAGAGATAATCTTAAATAAGTATGTAATGGATATAGAAAAGATGTTAGATGTGAAGGACAGAGTGATAGCAAACATTTAAGCATATAGTAATGGGAATATTAGGTTTATAGAAAATTAATTGAATGAGATAGGGAAGAAATTGAAAAGTGAAAAGGCAAAAGTTTTGGATGGATGGGCAGGAGAGATAGTAATGAATTTAGGGCATAGGGAAAAATAGTTTTATTATGTTTTAATAAGATGGCACAGAAGAGAGATTTTCCGAATAGTTGTAGTAATACAAGAGTAATGCTACTATTTAAAGAAAGTGATAAAGATCATAGAAAGTTAAACTATTATAGACCAATAATGGTAATATCAGTATTATATAAAGTTTTCTCATATGTAATGGCTGGAAGGAGTGCAAAATGGATGTAAGAAAATAATATAGTGGGAGAAATGCAAGGAGGTTTTTGATCAAATAGGTGTATATGACATAGTTTATTTGTAGTTACATAACTTATGGATATGAGTAGAAATACAGGTAGACAGTTATACATGGTTTTTATAGATATAGAGAAGGTGCATGGCAGAGTAAATAGATTATGGGTAAGTTTAGTAAATTTGGGAATGGGTGGAGCTTTAGTGGCTATTAAGAAATTATATGAAAATAATTTCTATACATATCAATTAGGGAATATAGAATCAGTAAAAATTAAAAATGGGATGGGACTAAAGCAAGGATGCCCTATGTCATCTATTTTGTTTTTGTTGTATTTGAGAGAAATTGAGAAAGCAATGGAAAGACTAGGACGGGGGGTAGCAATACCATTAATACGTGGCAAGGGAGTATATACATTGTTGGGTCTTTTATTTGCAGATATTGTGTTTTTGTGCACAGAAAGAAGGGAGAATATGAAAGTTATGCTGAGGACTTGTGCAAAGGTGAGTAAGGAGATGTGAATTAAATTTAGTGGGAAAAAAAAATCAAAAGTAATGATGATTAATACTGGGGAAAGAGAAAACAAAATTTTTTTATTGGGGGATATAAAGTTAAGTGTAGTGAATAGATATAAGTATTTGGGAATCATCTTAAGTAATCAGAGAAATTGATTGAATGAATGGTAAAAAAAAATTGATAAATGAAGCAAAAAAAGGAAAGGGATTGATAAAAAAATTAACAGTGTTTTCATATAATAAATAAGATATAATTAGAATTGTATGGAAAGGAAGTGGCAGTAGCAGAGTTAACATATAGAAACAATGTGTTATGTGTTATTAAAGGGGTATTAGATTACTTAGAAAAAGTACAAAGAGAAGTAGGAAGATATGCATTAGATTCAGATGTGTGGACAGCAAAAGAGGCAATTCAAGGAGAAATGGGATGGTCAAGTTTTTATATGAGAGATGCAAAAAGCAAAATGAAAAGGTTCAGTAGGTTGCAGTTTATGGATAATAAAAGAATAGCCAAAATAGTATTTAATTGGATTATAAATAATGTGATATGCAGAAGATTTGAATATTTATGTCCAGTATACTTATACAAAAGGTGGAGGGTGGATGATTATGTTAGGAGAATTGTTGAGCATTATAGTCATAAGGAATGGGATAGAAAAATAGATCCATTAACAAAGAATAGGGAGTTGGAGAAATGGAGAACTAGTATGGAGAGTAAAAAGAATTTAAATATATATATAGAAATAAATGGAATATTGAGTGCAAGTTAATTTATGATAATAGTAAGGAAAGTAGTTTACTGTATAAGGCTCAAATTGATCTTTAGCAACAAGGGAATATACACATAAATGGAAAAATGTGTGTGATTTAGTCTGCAAGTTGTGTAAGGAAGACATAGAAAATATTAGGTATCTGTTAATTGAATGTAAATGACTGAAAGCAGAAAGGGTACAAATAATGAAATTGTAGAAGAATAAATATAAACAAAGTGATTATACAGAAAATGGATTATTGTTTTTTGTGCTGGATTTGGGAAAAGATAAGAAGGATTTAGATATAAAAGCTATGGAGTTGACAAAGATTATGTTGTGGAAATGGGATGGAGCAGCATATGGGAAAAATTAGGGTGGGGAATGGAAAAGGAAGGTAAAGTGGCCAACAGGTTTCTCTGGGCATAGTTGCTGAGAGATTCTTGACTCTCTATAATGAGAAGTCACAGTGCATCACATCACATTACATCACATGTAATTATAAAATAGTTCCAACACATTGAAAAGGTAAAAAAGTAATATTTGCCAAAAGAGCTTTTATGAGCATAATAATAATAATAATTATTATTATATATTATTGCTGTTATATAAAGATATTTTATATTATATCACATCATATGATTTATTTAATATATATATATAATATTTTAATACCTGTATATTGTCTATACTAAACTTAAGATAATTATAGGTACTTGAACTCAGACTTTCAAGCTTGTTATAGCTATCTACTCCATCTTATCCAACCAATACACATGACTACATACATGTGAAAAAGATCATTGATTTCCAATATATGTATTTCATGGTGAACCAAAGCTTATCAGTTGGTCCATATCACCATCTCTCTCTCTCTCTCTCACACACACACACACACACACACACATATATATATATATATATATACAATCAGTGCTCAGTTTATATTAACATATCAAATCTTCAAACTTTAATGGACAAGCTTCAATCTTCTCCACCATCCAACTCTTCATCCATCCATATTGAAAATCTGAGGATGAAATGCTGAAAGCCCTTGTTGATGCCAATATTATTGTCATACCCATGTTGACTTTAAGTCACTCTGATATCTCACATAATATTAACACTAACAAACACTTTGAACATTGAATCCTCAGATTTTCAATGATGTAGATGGCTGAAGACTTGTAATGGTGGAGAAGATTATAGCTTGTCCATTAAAATTTGAAGATTTGCTATCTTAATATAAACTGAGTACTGATTGCATATATATGTGGGAAATGATGACCTCGACCAACTGATGAGGCTGGTTGATCACAAGATATGTGTATTGGAGATCTTTTTTTCTCCACATGTATGTGGTCATGTGTATCAGTTGTATAACATGGAGTGGATAGCTGAAAGTTTGAATTCAAGTACCTTATATATATATATATATATATATATATATATATATATATATATATATATATATATATATATATATATATATATATATATATATATATATTGTGACCATCTGAATGGGCACAATGGTTTAAGATACTTTGTATATTAACTGAATAGTTATATTATATTTTAAAAAAAATGAAATAGCCTTAAAATTTTAAATTTTTTTGCTGGAGATTGTTTAAAGCTTGGATATGGGTTGCTTATGCAGTTTATTGACCACTTGATAGGTATTCATTATTATTAGTGTGGTTAATGAGGTATTTAATATAAGGAAGAGGGGTTGTTTATTAATGGAATTGATACATTTTGTCAGAAAGATGCAAAGTTATTTTATGTTATTGTAATATTAGTTGAATGGTTTTAAAATCCTTTATTCATTGATACTTATCTTTTTGTCAACAATTAATAGCCATTTCAATTATATTTAGTTAAGATAGTTTAATATTTAGGTTGTAGTACATGTGTATGCATGTATGACTCTGCATTATGTTTCATTTCATTTTCATCTTTAATAACAGCAAATAATAGTACATTCACAATAAAAACATTTAAATTACAGTAGTTATCTTAAATAATTAACAAATATATATTTCTTTCCAATGATTAATAGATAGTTAAATCATTGGATTATTTTACAAATTAAATAAATTATTAATCATTTTTATTTGATAGTTAATTAATATTCATTTTTCTTTCAGGTTTGTAAAAGCTATTTATTTTATTATTATTATTATTATTATTATTATTATTATTATTATTATTATTATTATTATTATTATTATTATTATTATTATTATTATTATTATTGTCATTTAGTTCTGAAAATCAAAGTGATTTTTTTTTGAAAAGATTCTTTTTTGCATATGTAATTAGCTTAGCTAGAGAGATGCATGGGAGTAACCTTGTGAAAGGAAATGAACTTTGCTAGAGAGGGCTATTTAAAAAAAAAATCTCCAGTGAAAAAAATTTGCATATTATTTAATGTAATTGTAGCCAAAAAACAGTGGCTGATTATTGTGAAAGTAAAACCAGTTGCTGAAGTCAAATTGATTTTAAAAAAGACTTTGGAGTAAAATTTTTAAAGGATCCCAAGAAATTTATTATGGGACAAGTTAATTTCAGAATGCAGTTTTAAATTTTAAAAAAGGTACTCAGTTTACTTTATTCTCCTTAATTTAAACATTTTAAATTTAACCTCTTCATGACTATTGCTCTTTTAAAAATGTATGTTAATAACGTCCAGTCTACATTACTTCACTTAATTATCATTTTAAATAGGAATAAATTGCATGAATATTATTGTTGTATCATTAACCGTCGTGTGTTTTTTAATATATCTGGAAAACGCATGCAGAACTATTTTACAGAATATATTTTAATTCTTCACTATTTTTCGTGCTATCTTTTTGTGAGGATTAAACATAAAATTAAGGACATGCATATCTTGATAAATCATGCCATGTTTAAATTCATCATAAAGAGATGACAGTATTTATTTAACTGATATTTCTGAAAATGAAGGAAATAAAATGTGAGCTACTTTAAATTAAGTATCTGTTTAAATCGAATAGAAGGATAAAAATGCGGGTAATTTTTGTTCTCTTCGATAAAGATGGAAAATAAAACAAAGTATTATTAAATGCTATTCAATAAACTACTAAAAATAATTATGTATTCAATTTAGAACTACAATGGAATAAGTGAGATAATTCCTGTCCAACAGTAGTTAAGAATTTATTATATTCTCGTCATAATAGAAGATAAATTGGTTGCTTATGTATGATACAGTAACTTAAATAACTTTGTTATGAACATTGAAGATGCTGAGTCCTATTTAATCATGACTATATTTGTTTGGTTATTCTACAGCAGTTTATTTTAGTTTAAAATTCAGTTTGGAATATGTCCCATATTGTTTTATAAACCTGGAACTGAGCTTTGCAAGTGAACTTTTATTTTAAGTTACAAAACTAATAACTTCTGTGTTTTTATTTTTTATTTTTTATTGCTTGTCATAATCAATGTATATGATAGGTAGAGAGGCTTATTTATTATTATGTTCATTTATAATCTGTGTTATTTTGATCTTCGAGACCCGTCTCTGAAGCGTATCTGAATGAGGAGTACGCTGGTAAAAATTGATTGTATTCAAATAAGTTTTATTGTTCTTTTACGAAGGTAAAAGAAACAAGTATTTTTTTAAAATATATTATTAGAGAGGTTTATATTTATTTTGCATACTTTATTATCTCAAAGTGAGAATTATATATTTTTTTTAATCAACGAACGTATAATAGAAATAGTTTGTTAGATATGAAAGAAAGTTCGTTCGTAATAATTATAAATATTAAATTTTAAAAGTAACCTAAAGTTTATTCAGAATTAAAAGTTATACCTTAATGCAATATTTAATTATCATATTGCCTGCTTAGTGTGTAATTTAGAGTTAATATTATATATAATTTTATTTGCAGGTGTGTGTTTGTTTTGCACAATTATGATATTTGTTTGATAAAGTTCAGTTTGTGAATAAATTTATGCATAAATTTCGTACACTGTCATATTCTACTGAGTTGAATGGATTGGTATATTATCTGTATGTATTTATCTGCCAACATGTATTTATAATGTTCGATATTTAGAAAAGCTATGAGAATAGAAAGAAATCTGATTGCGTTATAATGTCTGTAGGGATAAAAGATCTTGCTTATTTAGTATATGTTAATAATTTTTCATGAGTAGAGCCTAGTTTATTTTATAAGCGTATGATTAATGATATTTTTTTGAAGTGATGTTCTTAGGGCCCTGGTGATGAGGAAATAAATCCTCACCAATAGTGTATTTAGAAGTAGATGAGTTATTGTTGAAATATGATTAAATGATGTTTAGGAAGTTATGTGACGTTTTTCTTAGATTCTTGGTAATGAGGAATTGTAAAAGTGTTCAGTAAGAGGTTTTTTTGCTCCTCATGTAGATTTCCTTTATAACGTATAGTATGTAAAATCATGAAAATATAGCTTTGTGTTAATTAATATGTGGCTAGATAAATTGTTAGATTAACTCTTGATGTAGTATTAGTGTCATATTTTATTGATGACTTACGACATTGTTCGAAATAAAATAATTGTATGATATTTTCTTAATGAATAGAGAGTTTATAGAAAAGATTGTTTTACATTATTGCTGCTTGAACGTGCACACACACGCGTAATATAAATAATATCGCGTATATAAAGTATAGAAATATTGAAATTAAAATGAGGAATAAATGTTTCTTTGAAATACATTACATTCATTTAATAGAAATATAAAGTATTAAGATTAAAACGGGAAATAAATATTTTAAAATACAGTGTATTTATTTAAATAAAGGTTATAAATCATCAAATCATCAGAATAAACATGATTTTGTTGCTATAAATGAAAGGTATACATAATTGACAGTGATTATTAGTCAATTAGAGAAAGTTGCTTTGCTGAAAGCCAAATATAAGTAATTTGATTTATTTTATTAATCAAGAGTAATATTCTCTCAAAAGTATTTTTTTTTTGTGCTAATAATATAACATGTTACTTATTTATTGTCATATAGATGAAACATGTAGGCAAAGCATGTTAAGTTTTGTTACTAATTTGCTTTGATAGTAGGGATAATCCCAAATTGATGCTAAAAATTTATTTGATAATTTAAAAATCTGTAAAACAAATAGTCCATTTGTTAATATCATATTAAACCAAGTTTATTTTATTGTAATAAATGATTTGTTTTAGTTATTTAAAATCTTAAAATCTGTGTCTTGAGTTATTCTTGTGTACATTCGTGTTTTCCATTTTCACATCTCCACATTTCATAAATCTATTACAAAGTAGATGTATTTTTTTTTAGAGTTATAATATTAAATTTGCTAGCGTCTGACAATATTGTTTTTTCTTAATCCAAACATTATAAAAGAACATTTTGCCACTGGATAAACGTATTAGAAAGGTTGCCAAGTCAGTATATTTGTTAGATGATGATATGAGATTAAAATACCCTATCTCTGTCATTATCTTATTATTGAAACACAGTAAAATATTTAGTCAATTTGTTTCATTACATTTTTATCATACCTTAAAATTGTAATTTATGGGTCAATGTAGTTTATTTAATTCAACTGTGTTTGTTAAAATTCCCTGAGATCTTATTATTTCTTGATTGGCATTAAAGTAGATGTTTAGATTATGATATGCCAAGTCATAGAATTATTTAAGAATATAATTATAGCAAGCTGATATATGTTATACTTGGATGAAGGAAGAAATTAAGTTTAAAGTATATTTTAATAGACTGTACCAAATAAACATTATGATTCTTTATCATACAATTAATTAACAAAGGAATTTACATTATATTAAATGTTTTGTAATATTTCTTCTTTTATTCATTTATTATCATATATCTTATGAACTGCCTATAGCCTCCCACTGAGCTGAGCTGAACATAGATTTAATTGAAGAGTCTTAGTAATAATTTTGTATTATATATTTTGTTATATTGTTCTATTCATTAATAGAACTGGCGCCTGGGCATTTTGCTCATGTAATGTATATGAGCGGTGTTAGGAGTGTAGGTTATAATATATATATATATATAATGTATTACTGTTATTTTTATGCTTGTATCTTCCTGTATGAGTTATTAAAATACATCTAAATTTTATATTTGATATAATTTTTATTTTTATGCTTCAAATCTTTACACTACAATACAGGCAATTTTTACACATATTTAAGAATGTTGAACATATATCCATGTTTAAAAATTATATAAAACGTGGAAGTTGACTGTTTTTAAACAGATGCAGAAAGGTACAAACAAAGAACTAATAACAATACATCGAGTCACAAACTATGCATTTTTGTTCCAAACTCCCCTCACATTTAATGTATATAAAATATAATAGGTAATGTTTTGTTCATAAATATTGATTAGAAATAGAACATGCACTGTTTGTTGAACTGCAAGTGTATGGTACTTTTCAATTTGCACGTTTTATTTTAACATTTGGCCTGGGACAATTGATTTTCATTAATTACTGTTCTAAGTTAAGTACTTTCTAATTAAACAATTATGACTGGACTGGATAACTCCACATGTTAAATATTTCCATATATATAATACAGACAATTTGGCAGACACATATAAAAGTTCTTTTAATATTAAGAATGTATGGAATATAAGTGGAATTGTGGGTAATGTTTAGTTTAAATATTTTGTAGTCTTCTTTACACTTGAGAAGTCTGCTTGTAGAAGTGAAACCATTGTTTGTGTTTTAGAGTTTTTTTGACTAGTCTGGTTGAGTTGTGAATTTGGATAATTTTTGATTATTTTATTGACTAATTTAGCTTTCAGATTTTAATGTTTACATTTTGATGAGATTCTTTGCATTTAAGGTAGTGTAGCTGATATAGTAAAAAGATGTTTGTTTTATTTTATGTTTTTATATATTTGTATTTATTTATACATGTTGGTTTGTTGCAGGAGTGGAAGGGTAAATGTTTGTGTTCATTTAGTTACATATATATATATGTGTGTGTGTTTGTTTTATTTGATGTTTCTTATAAGATTGTGTTATATAATAAAATTATAATAAATAAAAAATTAAAATAAATTTTTAAAATAATGTGTATGTTTCGGTGTGGATTTTTTTGTTTAGTTTATTAATTTAGATATATATTTGTTATTTGTAGTTATTTTTTGATATAGGTTTGTGGGATTCAGTTTTTAATAATTTTTCATTGATGGTTATTAGGAGGATTGAAAAGTTATCTAGGTTAAGTGATAGGATAGAATCTTTAAGATGGCAGATTTATTTTCTTTAAAAATGTAGGGAATTTAATGCTTTTCCTAGGAGTTGTATTATTAATTTAAAAAAAAAAATTTTTGAATAGTTTTTTAAAGAAAATTTTATTAAGTTTTATAAATTTATTTATGAATATAAAAGGAATAGGTATTATTTAGATAAGAGGCAAGATTTTAATTATTCAATTTTAATTTTTTTCATGAGGCAGTTTTGAATAAATAGGTCAAATTTCTATATACTGTATATATGGGAAGTACGAAAGAAAGGTAAATGGTCGTTTGGAAAAATGAATAAAGTATATTGTAGTGATAGGGTAGTTGAGAGTAATGTTTCTACTAATAAAATTGTTGAGCTTTCTGATATTAATTTAAACGATAGAAATTTTTGGTAAAGGTCCTAATTTTGTTCTTTTTCTTTCAAAAAATGTAGTTTTTGATACAATTTCATCTATTGAATCTGGTAATTTGAGTGATGAGTAAAAAGTTGGCATTCAATTGGTTTTAAATAAAAGCTTAAAAAGGAAAGAAAAAATTATTGTTAACCCTACTGAGACTAGACATCTTAAGGATATTTGTATTTTTATGTTGGACTATGTCCATCATCTTCTTGAAAGTGCTCAGCCATTTAATTTAGTTTTCAATTTGTTGTTATAGCTTTATGTTGGAAGTGTGAAAGCATGATTTAATATCATTATAAGTATTGAATGTCTTTAAAAAAATTTAACTTTATTTAAATATTCCAAATACATTCAACTGTTAGTAATAACACATCAAACAGGTTAACACAGAGAAGTGATTTTTGACAAGAGAAGCTTATCATGCTGAAGCTGTATACTGTTTTTTTTCATATGTCATAGCATCGGTCAGGACACGAACCCACAACATCTGCAACCAACTACTTTCTTGCAAGGCAGCTGCGATGACTTCTTGGCTAACAACGCTTGACAGCTGTATACTGATTTGTAAGTTAAAATAAAAAACAGAGAGAATTAAAAAAATGCAACAGAAAAACCTACTCATATTAAAAATAATATTTAGCTTTTGATGAAACAATGTCATTTTATGGGATAACTGAATATACTTTTTGTTTAGTATTGCTTATTAGTTATTTGCAATTAATTGTCATATATATATAAGATCGTTTCATTAACTTTTGACACTGGACTTCAGCAATGTGATTTCAGCATACATATATATCATCACAAACCAATATCCTACCAGACACAGAAATCCTGAGCCCTACATGTATTCATAAATTAAATATATAACAAGATACTTTATTATTTTATCTACAAGTATGAAACTATTCACATTATTAGGCAGAGTCTCAGATCTGCTATGAACAATGCTACTGGTCCAGTGGAGTTTTTAAAATTATTTATGAATCATTGTTTTAATGCAGACATTGTTACATTTTATGAAAAGTGTTGGGAATGCATAAATATTTGTTACATTATATATATATATTGAATTAAATGTTTATATGGATTTTATCATATAGAAATGAGAAGAACTTGAGTTTAAAGTAAAAGGAAATGATAATTAATAGAAATTGATAGTTTCTTAATAACATCAAAAGTTAAAGTGTTTTTCTATTTAATGGAAATTATCTCCTCATTTCTATATAATAAAATTCATATAAACATTCAATTCAACTCTCTACAGAAGTAAAAAATATTATTTGCAGAATGTCAAAAAAGATGTTATTCTTTCACATCACACTTATAATAAATAGCTTTCTGGGTTTAAATCCATATAAGAATTTGGGTTTAAAGTAAAAGAAGATCCCTTTTGCTTTAAAGAGCCCTACCAAAAGAGCTATTATGAGAAAAACTTGATTTGCCTTAGGAATTGTCAATTAGTAGTAATTGATAGTTTCTTCATAACATCAAAAGTTAAAGGATTTCTCTATTTAATGGGTGTTATCTTCTCATTTATATATATATATATAATGTCAGTTTTTATATCTTCTATTTATATATATATATATAATGTCAGTTTTTATAATTTACTGATAATAGCCTATGTGGCAATTAATATCTGGGTCTATTGCACCAATACAAACTAAAATTTTTTTATATTGGCTTAACCAGGTTATGTTGAATTTTTAATTCAAGATTTTCATAGTCATTGGTTGCTGTTTTTTTAATAGTAGTCATCAATAAATATTATATATTTTTATATATGGACTTTAAACAGAAATAAACTAACTCTTCTATCAGCTACAGTCATTTCCAAAAATAAAGAGTGAATTCTCTCTATTTATTATCAATTGTTGTCATAGTGTATTATTTGTCCATACCTTATATGAAGGAGTTAATTTGTTTCTATTTAAAATTTTATATACATTAAGCTATACTTATTTGATATATATATATATATAAAATAAAAATTCATATAACATTACAATACTAGCTAAAAAAAACTAAACTTTACTAAAATTCTTCCATAATCATGGTTTCATCTATTGATAACATGCAACATATATATATATACAAAACAAAATAGCTCCCATCATTCGCTTCAAAATCCAACTTCCTTTCACATCAAAGGATGTCTTCATGAAATTGATGATCTCTTATTCAAAATATTTTATCATCAAAATTTCTTTTACTCTTCTTTTCAAGTCACTTTGAAAAAAAGAAAAAAAAAACTTTGTGATAAAATATTTTGCATCTGAGGTCATCAATCTCACGAAGACATCCTTTGATGTTAAAGGAAGTTGGATTTTGAAGTAAATGATGGAAAGGCTATTTTGTTTGGTATGTATAGGTGGTATGTTTAATTGAATTTCACTTGAAAAGGTCTATTTCTTAATAGATAAAACCATGGTTGTGGAAGAATTTTAGTAAAGTTTAGTTATTTTAGTTAGTATTGTAATGTTATATACATTTTTATTTTATTTATTATTACTAGTATAACATTAGGAAGTATTTAATATATATATATTGTATTTATATATTGAACTATTTCCATCATTTAATATCTTTAGAAAAATTTAACTTTATTTAACTATTCCAGTTACATTCAACTGTTAGTAATAGCAAGCTAGTTAGTATATGTACAATGTTCAAGAGGTATCATTTTCCTCTCTTCTTCAGATATTGCTAGCCTGACCAGTAACAGTACTAGCATGGGAATCAAATCTGGACCTCTTAGATTTTTAAATATTGAATTTTAAGGTCATGTTGTAATCAACTGACTCAGTTGGTTAGTGTGTTATCTTAAAATTCAGTATTCAAGAATCTAAGAGTCCGGGTTCAATTTTCATGCTAGTACTGTTACTGGTCAGGCTCAATTGGTTAGAGCATTATTTTAAAATTCAATTTTCAAGAATCTAAGGAGCTAGGTTTGATTAACATGCTAATATTATCACTGGTTAGACCAGCAACACTGGAAGACAATAGAAAAATAATACCTCTCGAAACATTATGCATATACTAACCTGAATGTTATTATTAACAGGTGAATGTAATTGGAAGATTTAAGTCAAATTAAAGTTTTCTAAAAACATTCACTACTTAATATTAGTTGATGGATATAGTTCAGTATATAAATACAACTAAAAGACCATCATCTCAAACTTTCAGAAAAACAATATATATAGAGAGACAGAGAGGGAAAGAGAGAGCGAATCTGAAAATAATAATAATGATGCATTTTTTTCTTTCGAAGCTATATAAAGAAGCTTGGATTGAATTTCAAAAATAATTAATTGCATTTCATTAAAACCAAAATTGTATGGAGATCCATTTGCTAAAAGTATTTTCTTTTATAATTTTAATGAAGTTATTTTTTAAAATAACTTAGATATATGCTACATTTCTTCCAAGTCTACATGGAATTTAAAGATATATATCAGCTTCTACATTCGTTTTTTATTTATATTATAAAATCCTGATTAGAAAAATAACAGGATTAAGTTACAAAATAATTACACGCCTCTTATTACAGACAAAATTAAAAATTAATACTTAAATGAATTAAATGAAATTTTTTTTTAAAATGTTAAGTTTGATTGAACTTGTAATATATGCAATATTTTATCTATTTTAATAAATATTAGAAATAAAAATATATAATCTAAAATCAATTTCTCTGTAAAATCAAATTTTCTTCTACATGTCCTTATGGCAGAACTCTGTGAAGTAGTATAAATCTTAAATTACAAGAATCTTTATTAGCTTTAAGATTATTCTTTGACAAAGATCCATGTTTAACCAACACAGACATAAGAACGTTAATACTGTTTAATCTATTAATATATTGAATTCTTATTCTCAATATTCAAACTACTAACTACCCAATTATTTTCCATTTTAAAATTATTAATCTTATCAAAAGTCTTAAAAAAAAGAAGAACCTGTGTAATGATCAAAATCAACAAATTGTTTTAAAAAATTATTCAAGAAGCTAAAATACTCTCCACAACACTACCTGTAAAATTGAAAGTAAATCTTAAAGGAAAACATCTTTATGAGTTTTAATATTCATAAACATCTTAGATAATATGAAGTCAGTAGAATAACATTTTAAATAATATACTCTATTAAAAAATTTTAAATTAACATTTTTTTTTAATATCTATTAACCTCCTTTTAATCCCATTACTAGGATCTTTTTCTAAAAACATATATTTATCTATTTTCTCTCTAAACTCATTTCCTTCCATAATGATAAATTGGCCAGATTTGTCTTCATGATAAATAATCACATCATCGGCAATTAACCTATCCTTAAGATTTCTTGAAGGTTTGTGATGATGGCATTCTAGTTGTATTTTTATGTTGGACTATTTCCATCATCTAATTAATATAAGTATTGAATGTCTTTAGAAAAATTTAACTTTATTTAAATATTCCAAATACAGCAACTGTTAGTAATAGCACATCAAAAAGGTTAATCATGATGAAAAGATTGGCCAGTGACATTTCTATTTTTAAATTATATACACACCAATTCTGATTTCTAAATTGTTCTTTTTGTATGAGAGTATGCCAAGTCAGAATTCTTTCACACTGTAAAGATAATCTCAAAGATATTTTAAAAAGGCTCAATTTCCATTGCCTTCATTGGAAAAGTATTTAAAAATAGAATGCAATGAAGAATTGCAATTAGTTTTTAGTAAGAACATTTTACTAACAGATGGTGATGTCATATAAATAGTGTAAATGACTGCCAAGTGATGAATGTAAATCTATTTTGGATTGAGAGATCAGTTTGTATAGTTATCATAAAACTCTTTCTCTTTTTTTATATCTTTGCTTTCTGGATTTGCAATGGCCAAATTGTTTACAAGGAATTATTAATGGTATAGAGACATATACACAAACATATATGCATTGTTTATTGTCTCTTTTTTGATTCTGTTTACTTCTCTATATGTAATGGAGCTGCAACATCTATATTATTTTTGTTTGCATCATACATCACCTATAATAGCTCACATTTTGTTACTAGTTTTAATTACAATATAATATGTATTGTTTGTTGAATTGAAAGTATAGAGTATTTTTCAATATATATATATTGTAACAAGAATCACCCATACACAATCAATAATAAAAAGAATATGTAAGAATTATTTCAGTCTAAAGAAATACGAATATGAGCAGGTGTCCACGTAATGCTGTAGTGACTATACAATTTTTATTTATTAATTTAATTTAATAATAGTCACAGATAATATCAGACTGGGCTTACATTAAGTATAAGTATTGGGTCTACATTTAGTACAAGCCTTTATGAAAATCCAATCATATCTCTTGATCATCAACTCTCCATATTCATAGAATTATTCTGATGTAATATAAAATACTAAACTTGTAATTTGGATGATAAAATTTATAAGAAATAAAATTCTTAATTATAACAATAAATATATTTAATACAATAAACTAAAAACAATATAGCTAATTTATATTTACATATTTACATGATTAATCTAATAAAATAGAGAGCATGTATGTTAGAAAATATTTTAAATTTTTATTTATTCAAGAAAAGTCATTATAAAAATCTTACCAAGTTTATCTTATTTTTAATTTTCTGTTGAGCTCGTTTTTTAAAAAAATACTAATACTAATTGAAAATCAAGATCTCTGGCCATAACGAAGTATCCTCGTAGTTTTATATTGAATTTTATAAATTATTTAATTTGGATATATTTTTTATAATAAATTCTTTTTTTGATCTTTGCCTCATAATTTAAGAAATTAGATATGCTGAATATATGTAAGTCCTTCTCTTCTTGGGTAATTTCTTTTTTTAACAGTTAATTGGTAATTTTTTTATAATGTTAAATTATTGGGTTGTGTTATAGCATCCACACTAATATTATTGGCAGATATATCTAGGCATTACTCAGTATTAAGACATTATCACCAGTCCATGAATAAAACTATATTTTTGGAAAAATGAGGATAGCATTCTAATTAAAGATCTACACCATCATTGCAAATGTATACGAATATGTGAAAATCCAAATCATTTTTCTAGCTTTAATTTTTTTTTAAGCAGCACAAAAAAAGATCTTAACTCAATTCTTCCAATTTTGTTAAGGCAGACGATATTCTTGTCTGGCAACTCTCCAAATTTCCATGGTAACTTAATACTTTGACAATAATTGATTTATTTTAGAATTATTATTTCAAAATACCAAAAAATAAACTTTTTTTAATTTCTGACAAATCATTTTATTTTTCAGTTTGTTAATACATTATTTAGTTTAAAATAATTAGATAATTTTTACAAAGTTTTAAAATATATAATAACTTTTTGGATTCCTTTTTTAAAAAAACTTTTAATGTAAACTACATAAGAGAGATTATGTTACATATATATTAAAATCCTAAAGCAGAACTAATCAAAAAATATTTAAAACTACCCCAAATTCAGAATTAAACAAGACTTGCCAAAAAAAATAAACTTTATAATACAATCAATGGTTTCCCTACCAAAATAGACTTTTCAAGTACAAAGGACTAAAAATGTATTAATAAATACATACTAAATATTTCCCAGAATTATCATTTATATCTCACACATTCTTAACATTGAAAGAAGTCTTATAGAAGCTAATTGCTTTAGAATCTTAAATTTTCAACACTAAAGATTCTTTAATTCTTTTTTAATTTCATTTCTTTCAAAGAAGATAATTTTAGTCACATCAAAACTAATAGTATGGTCTATATCTAAAGCAAACTACGATATTTATTTCTAACCCACTTTTATATCCTTTTATTCTTTCATTTAATGTCAAACTACTCTGATTTAGATACAAGTTTTTACAAAAACAAGGAATTATATTATACACTACTCCAGGAATACTATTCCTATCAACGTTATCTTTTGTATTATTTAATAAATTATTCAAAGTAATACCTCTTTTCCAAATAATTTTTTATTTCTAAACAAATTAATGTTCTTATTTACAATTCTATAAGAAAAAAATTTAAAAGGTAAAAAAATAAAATTATATATATTTTTATCATTCACATTATTACAATTATTAATAAAACCATAATTACTAATAAATAAAATATCCTTAATAATAGAGTAACCAGCCCTCAAATAATGTTTATAAATTTCACCTTTTTGAAATGAAGCAACCTTAATTAGAGCTATTTGAATTCTATAGCAATAATTTCTTAAAGCAGCTACTTTATAGAAAACAAATTGATAGCTAACAGGTGTAATTATAGATCTTAAATCTTTACTTTTAACATAGTGACTACATACCAAACAATTATCGACTAGTCTTATTTAATTTTGAATTTGGGTAATTTTATTTATATATATGATTTAGATGATTTTTTATGTGAGGAAGAGGAGTAGTAATAGTAGTAGTAATAGTAGTAGTAGTAGTAGTAGTAGTAGTAGTAGTAGTAGTAGTAGTAGTAGTAGTAGTAGTAGTAGTAGTAGTAATAGTAGTGGTAGTAGTAGTACCAAACTCATATGGAATAATAAGGCAGTGGTAATAAGCATCAAAAGTCTGCAAAAACATTCAAGACTAAATGGCCTGTCATTACACTGCATTTCAACATTCTATTACCAAAAAACTCATAATGCATTAATGAAACTTTATATGACATATGAAAATTTCCAAGTGTTTCTTCCAATATCATCTACAGACACTCCACCTCCTATTAAAAATAAATTCATTAACAATCTAATAAAAACAATATTCAAACATAAAGTACCTGCTACAAACCTTTTCTCAACTAAAATTAAGTATTGGGAAGCACATTACATAACAACTAATTCCAATCCCTTTGAAATTCCCGTTAGCTTAATTAATATCACAAATAAATCTATAATCCAAAAATTTAAATTCTGGTACTTGGAGCCTAAGTACTTAGATTTTCTAATAAAAATCAACCTTAGAGCTTTACCTACCAATGCTTTTCTGGCTGGAAGATGGAGATCTCCAAACATAGATGCCATTTGTCAACTATGTAATAAAGAAGAAGAAACAACGGAACATTTTATTTCTCAGTGTACTTCTCTCAAAACATATCGAGAACTAATTGCTGATATAACCCATAATCCAAAATGCTCATTGACAGTATTGATAGAAAATATTCAAAGAGGGTTGTTTCCAACAATAAGACTAACAATCTTTATACTATATACACTCTGGTTTATGGGGTGCCACTTTATATTCAATCCCACATCTCGTAAACCTAAATCACTTTTTCTCAATAAGTTAGCAAAAATTAAAACAAGAGATCAGGCAGTAGCTCCAACTGATATAGTATCAGCCACTTGGAGTTTGATCAAATTACCAACACCACTGTGAAATATGATTCGCATATTTGCTGTATGTAAGTGAGAGTTTTATTGTCATATATGTATTTAATATTGTTACTGTTATTGATTAATTTTTTCCCTCAGTTTTTCAACATTATTAATGTAAAAATATTTCATGTATTCATAATAATAATTTTGTTAATAATTTTCAATTTCTAAATTGTAGATCGGCTCTTGTAACATGTTTTAAAATTGTATTTTCATACATGTACTTATGATATCAAATAAAGTACTTTAAAACTAGTAGTAGTAGTAGTAGTAGTAGTAGTAGTAGTAGTAGTAGTAGTAGTAGTAGTAGTAGTAGTAGTAGTAGTAGTAGTAGTAGTAGTAGTAGTAGTAGTAGTAGTAGTAGTAGTAGTAGTAGTAGTAGTAGTAGTAGTAGTAGTAGTAGTAGCAGCAGCAGCAGCAGAAGTAGCAGCAGCAGCAGTAGTAGTAGTAATAGTAGTAGCAGTAGTAGTAGTAGTAGAATTCAATTAATTAATTCAATTATTTTATTAATATTTCAACAGTTAATAAAAACATTTAAAGAAATACATTACAACTTCAATATTTGATAAAGTAATTGTTTCCTCAACAAATGTCTGTAGATCTACAAAAATATAATGATGATGACGATGATGAAACAGTCTTTTAAAAAAGAGTGGCCATTTCAACTCTAAAAAAGTGAAAAAAGTACTCTAGAAATGAGTTTTGTGATGACTGTATAACCAATCTGTGAATCACAAATATGTCCACATATAGAACATGCTGGTCCAATTTTCTATTCATTTGTTACTTTATGATGTTGTCTTTTCATTTCCTTAGCACAGAACTTTACTTTTTGAAATAGTTCAACACTATGTTTAATTGGAGCTCTCCAATGTATTCTATTCTTTGTCATATCTTTTCAATAGAAACAATTGACATGAACATGGGTTTACCATAAAATATCCTTTTAGAAAGTTTTCTATTCTTCATTCATTTTATATATCTAATCCAATGAAGGTGTGATGTTACAGTAATGGATCTAATAGTATTACAGCCTGCAAGTGAAAAACATAGTGATTGGTTTTATGACTTAGCCATTTTAAATTTTTTACAGAGCATCCTTGAATAAAACTTTTTAAATGTCTTTATATTGTACTGATAGAGCATCCAAGCATCATTACAATACATTAGTAAAACAGCAGATTTATATACAGATAACTTAATTGAAATAGTTATTTTTCTATGATGAAATACTCTATCTTTTATCTTGTTAAAAGCAACAGTTGCACATTACAATCTGTTTTGAATTTCAACACTTAAGTCCACCCTTCCACTTACAAAACTACCAAGATATTTAAACTGGTTTTACATTCTCAAGTTAATATTCACCCAAGATGAAAGTTGCCGAGGATTTTTCTTCAGTCATTGGCTAATAAAGGACTTGAGTTATTATATTAATAAACTGAGATCTTTATAAGTTGCATTTAAAACAGTAAGAATATTCAGTAAATCATCTTTTGAAATGGAAAAATTAGCACACTCATCAGCATACTGTAAATCCAAAATCTTAAACGATGAAGTTCTTGTTTTTGCTTTTAATTGATTCAAATAAAAATTCCACCATCAAATCTATATCATATCTTGATCCCTGTCAGATTAAGCTGCCTATAAATAATTCCAGAAATCACTGTCATAAAAATTGGAAACAAACTTGGAGAAAGTACACATTCTTGTTTAACACCAGTTTTTATTTCAAATGCCTCAGATTTTTTACGTGTTTTAATAATACTTTCGCTCATTCTATAATGCAAATAAATTTTGGTGAACAACTAACTAATTTCAAACAAAGCTATAGAACTGTTCTATTAATTAAATCAAATGCCTTGATCAAATCAATAAAGGCAATATATAAATCATTTTTTATTCCCAATACTTTTCTTGCATTTTCCCGGTAATACAAATCATATCTCTAGTGCTTTTTTGATTTCCTAAAATCAGATTGAATCTCTGGTAATCATGCATATATAATTGGAAGCAATCTATTCAACAAAATTATTGAAAATCCTTTTGGTGTAGTGGATAATATTGATGTTCTATGATAATGATTGCAATCGTGCCTATTACCTTTGTTTTTAAAAATTGGAACAATTAAAGCATTATTAATAAGATTAGGTGGCACAATTTCATGGGCCTAGATATTCTTAAACAATTCCATCATTTTTGAAGCTAATATATTACCACCATATTTTAAAACTTTTTCAGGTATTTTATTAGGACTTGCTGCCTTTTCATTTTTAAGATTATAAAGAGCTGAACTGACTTCATTAAGCTGGATATCTTTGTCCAAATCTAAATGAGTAGATAAAATTGATATATTATTAAAAGTCATCATATCAATTTTTGTATCATTATTCAAAAGATGATCAAAATATTCTTTTCATTTGTTCAAAATAATGCCATTTCTGGATTTAATAGGATTGTCATACTGTTTTTCCAAGTCCATATGTTGTTTTTAATGCATCAAAAAAGATCTAGAATATCCACAAACATTGAATGTCTATATCTTCTTCACAGTTTTAATCCACCAAACATTTTGGTAATCATTGACTTTCCACTTTCAGGTAGAAGTTCCACATTTAATGTATTATTTTGTCAATTAGATAATGCTACTTGTTTCTTTTTAATTATATCACCAATAATATAATCATTGTCAGAAAACCAGTCATGATTTTTTTTTTTTTTAGTAAACTCAATAGATTTAATTGTATTCAGAACCACTCTTTAAGAGATTTCCACCTTCACTAATATGACAGTTGTAAAAATCCAAATTATCAATTTTAGTGTTTAATATCTGTTAAAATTTAATATGTATGTTAGATTCTCCTAAAGAACAAACATTTTTTTTTGTGTCAATATGATTAGAATAATACCTATTTTTTAATGTAACTATCATCTTAATCTTATAGTATACTAATATATGATCTGTCCAACAATCTGAGCTTGTGAGTGCTCATGTAATGTGAATTTTTTTATATTCTGACATCAAACAATAGTATAAACTATTAAATATCATTGTTTAGAATGTGGATGCATCCAAGTTCCTTTGTAGTGATTTTTCAGCCTAAACAATGTGTGCATAAATTTAGTGATGGCCAATCATTAGAATTTATAGTTCCAATATCATTATTTCCAATAACTTTTAGCCAAAGTCTACTATTTGTATCAACATATGCATTAAAGTCACCAAGAAGAACATTTTTGATCTTTTAATGGTATTGATATAATAATGCTCTGAATCCAAGGTTAGAGCATTGGCACTGATAAAATGATCTCTAGTACCATTATGCAAGGCAAGTTTTAGAATCATTGATCTTTTATTGTTATGACAAGGAATTTAAGTAATAGAAGTTACTAAATTAGATTTTACAGCAAATTTAACAACATGCATTCTTTTTTTATTGATTAACCTGTCTTTACACGGACCTTGTATTCATCTATTCATTTGAATAAACTTTGTTTCTCTGGGAGAAGGATTTTCAAAGAGTGGTTATACCAATTTTAAATCTTGACAGTTCTTTAGTCATAAGTGTCAATATAGTCTTGAAGAGTTTATATTAAGTAATGTTATCATATTTAGAAAAAATTAGATTTATAAATTGTGATACATATCCTTATACTACCACTGCCACTTACTACATAACCATTACTTATATTATTCTTACTATTCTTATTATTTCTATTGTAGAAATGAGTAATCCACCAGGCATGACAACCTAGCCAAACTGTATACGTCAGGCCACTTTTAGATCACATTTTTAAGACCCTTACATATTTATGGTAGGTAGGTGGATCCCTAAATAGGGCTGCCTAAATATGCTCAATAAAACTCCTTTCTACTTAAATCTCATTCCAAATCAACTCAATAGTGTTTGTATTGCCTCAAGAAAATATTACAACTAAAAATTGCCAGCTTTGCTAAGCCTGTTTCCATAATTGCTATCTTAATTTTTTGAGGGCTTGATCTAAAATATGGAATAGAAAAGGAATATTGGAGTCAAAAATATTGAGTGTTCATTGGAAGGAAAGAAATGTCTGTTAGCATGAGAGACTCATGATATCCTGGCCCTACAATAACTTAAGTGACTGAAGAAGAAAAAGGAAACTGAAAATACTCTTCACATCAAATACAGTATCTAATCTTTAATGAAGTAGCATCCTATCATGCAAGGCAACAGAATTCTTGGTCAGGTACTGTTTATTTGATATTCACAGTTGGTCTTTATATCTAATGGCCATTCCACTATCTCCACCTGTGAATCCCATCAGTAACCTGAGCAGAGCATCCGACATGTGAATAATATACATATATAAATTATAAAGAGCCTGCTAATATCTCTAAACAAGATTTTTTGTATGATAAAAGAGAAAGTACCTGAAGCCTTTATCTATGATTGTCCTCATCCCCAGACTGGTTTCGAGCTATGGCTCTCTTCAGTGAGGAGCTAGGATATTAGATTCAAAAATATTAACTCAAGCCAAGCATTTATCTAATTCTTAAATATTAAGAAAAAGATCTAAATCTTCAGACACCTACATGTTTTCAAATTCAGCTCTTTAACTAAAGAAACTATATAAGCCTGAACTAAATTCAGTGATCCCATATAGTTTCTTTAGTTAGAGCTGAATTTGAATTTGAAGACATGTAGGTGTTAGATCTTTTTCTTAATATTTAAGAATTAGATAAATGCTTGACTTGAGTTAGTATTTTGAATCTACTGTCCTAGCTCCTCACTGAAGAGAGCCATAACTCTAAACCGATCTGGGGGATAAAGGCTTTAGTACTTTCTCTTGTAGCATTTACCATAAAAAAAGCTTGTTTAGAGCTATTAGCAGGCTCTTTATATATTACATATTGGTAATGCAAGCTATATAGTCATGTGAGATGTGACTGATTTTTACTAATATATAAATTAAGATTATAGTGTAAACAAAATTCAAAAAAATCTATTTTTAGTAATAAATTGAGGGAGTACATTTGCATATATATTTATTGTGCATGTGTTTACTCATTCACATTCAAAAAATAAAAAAAATACTGTAATCTATTTGTATTTTTTTTGAAAAATAAAATAAAAAACAAAGTATACAAGTTTCATTGCAATTAAACATATTCTGCATGAAATTCTTTTTTTTTCAATAACTGTTTCCCCGTTAAGGAAACATTAATAGTAGCCTCATTATCAGTAGACAATAGCCTTTCTAGTTTTCATTTCAATAAAAATTTATTAACAATAAATAGTGATTACATACTAATAAAGGATAAATAAATGAATAAATTGTACAATAATATGATTATATAATGTTCTATTTGTCATCTGGCTAGATTATGTTATGAGAGCACAATGTTATATTCTTATGTGGTTAGGTATAGTGAAGAGATTCTAAGAACTTGTTTAATGGTATTAGCATTTTTAATATAAACATGAATATTTTTTTTTATAATTGACTACT
Organism: Epiperipatus broadwayi; assembly: GCA_028023455.1. Lineage (NCBI taxonomy): Eukaryota > Metazoa > Onychophora > Udeonychophora > Euonychophora > Peripatidae > Epiperipatus > Epiperipatus broadwayi. The sequence continues at coordinate 698,825 of JAQFVV010012735.1, read as the reverse complement.
CTATAATGCTGGGTAGGTGGGAATTGGTAATCAGGAAAAGGAAAGAGCAATTAAAGACCAGGTGTCAGCAAAGACTTTACTGGAGGCAAAGAGCTGGTCACGTTTCTTGATTTTTTTGAGAGTTTGATAAAACAATGGTATGATTTGTGGCGGGGGTAATTCCATGAGACTTTTGCATCTCACTATCCATATGGAATAAAGGACAAAGGTAGAAAGCCTTATTATTGAAAAAAATCCATTATGAATGGCATTTTCAAGTGAGAAAATCATATCAGGTCTTATGTTGGAATTGGATTATAATTATATCTTTCAGAGTTTTAAGTCTTGGGCACCGCTGTATAATATGGTCTATGGTTTCATCTTCATGAGCACACAGGCCACATATAGGGTCAATGCTGGTAAAACCTCTTCGGTGATAAAGAAACCAATTCATGGGTAGCGCATTAAGATTTATTTTAATGATGAAGTCAAGGAATTTGGGTTCCAGACTCCATCTTTTGAAGTGTGTAATGAGTCTTTGGTTGGTTACTTTTAGGCTGGTTTTAATGGGTTGTTGATTATAGTTGATTATATTGTATGCTTCCCATAAGGTGATTTTTTGGTTAAGGTTAAAGGGTATTATCGGGTTATAAAGTTGTAGGTGTTGTATTAGGAATGCTATCCATGAACTGGAAGAGGGTGGAGGATAATCTGTCGGTGTAATTTTTTTTAATAATGTTAGAGTATCCGCAGGAGAGGATCAGATTATGTAGAGTGTTGTGGGTTTTCTGTAAAATGATTGCTTGTATTGAGTGGAATGACAGTCCATTGAACCTGCATGGTTGTTGGATACCTCGCAAGCTAATAGCAACTGTCCTTCCTCTCCAGAGAAGTTTGGTGCATAATCGGTTAATTTTATTTTGAAACTGTTTAGACATTTTAATGAATGGAAGATAATACGAGATTTTTGGCATTATGATCATGTTGAGGAGGCCAACCTTTCCATATAATGAAAGGTATACTCTAGAGAGTGAAGTGGTGATGGCTTCAGTTGAATGGAGGATTGCATCTTGAATCTCTCTTGCCATTGCAGTTGGAGTTTTGTAGATTGGAAAACCTAGGTATCTTTGGGGTTTTGCAGAAAAGGGAGAGTTAATTTGTTTACCAGACATTATCTTCCAGATGGAAGATTTGTTAAAATTTATTTATAGGCCAAGTTTCACTGTATTTCTGTTTAATATGTTCATGAGATGGGGAAGGTATTTAACAGTGGGAAGCACAACCATGATGTCATCTATATATGCAAATACATTGAAGTTTTTATTGAGAGAGAGAAGGAAAATTCCAGGGAGGTTTTTTTCTATAACCATCAGAAGAGGGTTGATGTATGCTGTGAAGAAAAGGGCACTGAGCGGGGATCCTTGAGGGATCGACTTGTATGGCTTGAAGCCTGGTGTGATCTTGCCATCAAGAGAGAGAAAAATCTCTCTGTTGTTGAGCAGATTGCTGACCATCTGTACAATCCCAGCTGGAATGTCGCATTCCAACAGAATATCCAGGAGGATGTTTATCTGGACTGAATCAAATGCTGCCGCAACATCCAGCTGGACAGCAATAGGTTTTGATTTACGATGTCCTCTGATGTAATTGAACAGTGCAGTTACATTGGACATAGCATGCGAGGTTGATGATCCCTTTTTTCCGTATTGGTTTGACGAGATATGGCTAAGAATTTGAGTTTGGATTTGGTCTTTAATGACTGACTCAATTATCTTGATACGCAATGGGGTCATGGAAATTGGCCGGATACTGTTAATGTCGTTTAGTGGTTTTGCTTTTTTAATAAAAGGCATGAGTGCCACTGGGTAAAGATCTGTTATGTTTCTGTTGCCGGAGGCTAGGTGATCAATCATTTTTTTAATAATTGGCACAGTGAATTGACTGAGGTTTTTGAGAAGAAAATTTGGGATGCCATGAAGGCCAGGATGAATGCCGTCAGGGAGAGATGTTATCTTCTTTTTGATTTGGATTTCCGTGATGCCATGTTCGCCGGGGTCACCAGCATCTAACCAGCTGTTTATAGGAGGAGCTCCATCTTTTTGCATTAATTGGCAGAATTGTTTGCTGATGTGCTGCATCATTGGAAAGCCAATAAGATTGGTTGCATTAGTATTAATGGATAAGGGAGTGATTTGTTTTTTATTGTATCCCAGTGCCCATCTGAGATAGTCTCTCGTCCAGCAGTGTTGTTGTGCTAAGAAACATTTGGCTCTTCTGATGGATATATATTCTGCAAGGGATTTTTGCTTGATTTTGTAGAGATTTTTAAGGAAGATAATTTTTTTCTGTATTTGTGAAATTTTGCTGTGATGCTTGAAGTTGTATATTAATGTCGTTTTTTTTGATGTTTTAAGTTTGTGTCAGCATCAAAATTTATACAATCACCCCTACTTTCCAGTAAGTTTTCTGATGCAGTTTAATTTTAATTTTCATTTTATCATTTAAAAAAGATATATTACAAATTTTATTAAATTTTTAAAAAATTTTAGCTTATGCATTTAAAAGATTTTATTATGCTAATTCTGTATCACATCAAAGTATGTATGTTTTCAATCCCCCCCCACCCCAATGTTACTAGTAAACATGATAATGTTTGGCACTTTGAAATGGAAAAATAATTTCTGCCATATTGTAAAATTTATTGAATTTATAAAATGTTAATGTTTTTATTTTTTGTTTATTAACATTTTTTTTTTGGATAATGTATAATTAAAGTAATATATAATAATACAGCATATATTGCAACTTCTCTGAATACAGGTAAATACGGTAATTGAGTATTTATATGTTGGTTTATTTTATCATTTAGAATTAATTATTAACTGTTAAACTTTTCAAATACATTTAACTATTAGTAATCATACATAAGTTACCATATAACAATATTTAACATGGTCTGTTTTTTAGGTGTTGCTGGCCTGAGTAGTGACTGTAACCTAGTACCTTAAATTTAATATTCACTAATATAAAGCTCCCAAAATCGATTTCCATGCTAGTTTTTTCACAAGTTAGACCATTAATATCTCAAAAAGAGAGAAATGATGCTACTCAAAGTGTCATATTATATACTAATGTGGATAGTATTACTAATAGTTGAATCTACTTGAAAAGTTTTAAACAAAGTTTGAATTTTTCTAGACACTTAACAATTCTATATGATGGAAATAACCCAACATATAAACTGTATAATTATAGATGTCATCATCAAATATATGAAGATCTATAGTGATTTAATAAATAGATATATACATATATATTTCATTTTAGTTTACAAGTTTCAGCCATTCAGTATTCACATCTATGACACCAACAGCTTCACATAAATTAAATAATTAATGATTATTACTAATCATTTAATAAATTAGAGATTATTCCTAGCCCAGATATAAACTTTAAATTTCATTTGAAGATTATTAATATATCTGTTTTTAATTAAATAACTCTGTCTCTCCATATGCAGTATCATTTTTAAATATACTTAAAACTTCAATTTTATATATATATATATATATATATATATATATATATATATATATATATATATATATATATATATATAATACATATAAACATAAACTTGATAGAAGATATACCAGGACAAAAGTTTACACTTACAAGCAGTTTACAGAGCCATTATTCAGAAGATGAACCCTAGTCTCAACATTGTTAGAAACTTGATGTATTTCTCATCAAAGTTGTGACAGAGATTGCATCTTTATGATCTGATAAGAAGCAGTCATTTAACTGTTCTAATTTTTCTGAGACATTAATCTGAAGCCAATAATAGAATAATCTCCATTTGTGAATCAAAATAAAATACTTAGTTAAAATAGCTATCTTCTGCGTTTTCCAGAACTGTAAGTAAATAGTGGTATTTCAGGTTGGAAATTCAGATTATAGAAGTATCAGATTAACACACTAATTAATAAAACTTCTGATTTGTGATTAATATTTATTTTCTTGACACATTTTGAGAAATAGTTTTTTATTGGAAACTTGTCAGTAAAAGAATGAAACTAGTATTCAAAGAAATAAATGTGAACTATATGAATAATGAGTTAGAGGTATCTCATGAAAGAGTGAAAACATAATCTAGATAATCATGAATAAATAAAATGGAAGTATTCTATAGCAACAGGTACTTCAAAATAACATAAATAAGTAAAGTATTGTTATTGGTTGATAATGCTTTTTGTATTATTAATAATTTATAATAATTCTTTCATTAATAATTTATCTATTTTCAATGAATATCTTTTTTTTATGAATCCCTCCTCCCTCCATTTTGCAAGCATTACATCGAGAAGCTATGAATATGTTTGAAAATCTCCATTGATGTGGAGTAGTAATCTGCCAAGTTCAAGAATATTGAAAAAGAACTATACATTTTTGTAATAGCTGAATAATTCTTAAATAATTTCAGAAAATTTTAGATAAAATTCACAGCTCATCATATTAAGCGTTCAATTTTGAATGACTAGTCGGTATTGTAGTTACTTTAAAATGGAATTGTGCACATCTATTTTTAAATGTTCTAAATTTTTTTTTTTTTTTTTATAGAACAAATTAACAAAACCAAGAGAAAGAATCAGTATGCCACTCCAATATTGTATACCACAAAAAAATAAATGTTATTTATTTACAATATCTATAGAAAATTTGGGATGATTTAAACAATACTTTTTTAAAAAAACAATGTTTGTTTAAAATGAATTTATTTAAAGACTGCTGTTTCATAATAATAAAAAAATTCGATGACTTTCCAAATTTGTTAATCTAATGCTGCACTAAACTGCATAGGGCAAGGAATATATTATGCTGGTACAATAGTAAACATTAGTTAAATTGCTGTTAAAATTAGCATTCAAACTTTAAGATCATGTTGAACTTTGTAAGCTTTTTTTTAAAGAAAAATCTTGATTGATTTTTTTTAATCAAACATTGTAACCTGAAATATTGGGAAATTTCTACAGAGGGTGGTAAATATATGTATATATAATCAGAATATTTTCACATATTTATAGATGTAAATATTATCTTCCATTTATTAATCTAAATAACATTCCCCTATAATGTAACCAGGCAAGCAAATATTAAAAACTGGGATTGCAACATAAAACCCCATCATGACATGATTATAATTTGCAATGTCCGTTTTTAATTTAACATTTGCCTAGTTATATTGTATCTAAATCTTATCTACATTAATACCTGGAAAGTTCCTTTAAAACTTTTAGTATATAGATATATAATTAAAACAATTATTAAGTGAAAATATGTAATGCTAAATAGATTATTTAAGCAGAAAATGCTATTATAATAAATGAACACACTCCCTCTAGTCAACTGACAATAGGAAAGTGCCAGCATTTTCAAATTGGTTCTCTCTCTATATATATATTAAAAAGATTGTCCTGAACCACAGAAGATGTGCTAATAAATCATTCCAATTGTTTATTGTGAATTATTTGTTAACAGATTGATTTTTATATAACAAAGCAAATAAATTATTTTTTATTTTTAAACTTTGTAATAAATGTTTAAATGATAAATGTGTAATGAACACAATCATTTATTGTATAGTCAGATGACTAGATCGAGTGTGTCTCAAGGATTATAATAGCATTTACTGTTTAAATGATCTAGTACATTTTTACTTAGTTATTGTTTTCATTACATATTTATTGTGTAAAAGTTTATTACAAAGTTTAAAAATGAACAATTTCTTTGCTTTATTATATAAAAATCAATTTGTTAACAAATAACACAATGAATAGTTGTATTGGTTTATTCTCATTCTTTCTTTTGTGGTTGTTCAGAATAATCTTATTATATAAAAAGAACCAATTTGAAAGTGGTTGTTGGTTTCTTATTATTATATTGTTACATTAGAGGGAGTGTGTCTTCTTTACTATAACAGCATTTACTATTTAAACTATCTATTTAACATTATATACAGTATATATGAACCTCCATTTATATATGTAACATTAGAAAACATTATAACAGAACATATAATTTAACATTTAATTCACAAATATTTAGTATACTTTTACTGAGGTTCATACTCATGATATTATAATTTGTTTACTATGAATAGGATACTAGTGCACTGAAAACATATTAAGTTTTTGTGATTGAACAGTTAAATTATGTCCGCCAATTTAAAATCTATTGTAATATCAAAAATAATAAATATAATGGTAATTAACTATTATATACACTCTTCTGTAAATAATATTTTTACAGATTGAAAGACTATTTAATAGTTATCATTAATTACCATTATATTTATTATTTTCATTGTTATATATATATACAATTATTAAATAAATCAATAAATATAAACTAAATGGTTTATTACTTAGGAGTTCATAAGATATATGAATGCTGCCCCCCCCCCCCATAGATTTTGAGATCTAGTATTCACCATTTTCCCATTGTACCAAAACACACAAGGCAAATTAATAATATAATCAAGTGGTTAATTATTCAAGAGATCAGAAAAAGTTTAAGCAACTGAAATGATAGAGGTGGGCATGATCAATAAATCTTGAATTTCAGAATCTACTATTCTATTATTGCACCAAATAACTTAAGATATAAAAAAAAACAAAAAACATATGCATAAAATATAATGAAATTTTTAAATTAGATCTTATTGATTTAACTATATTTATTAAAGATATAACTTAATATATATATAAAAAAATAAAATGCAGGATACATTTGAATAGACTAATGATTATATATATATACACACATACATTTGCATTTTCCTAATTCTTTTTTATGGATCTGAGACTTGGATACTTAACAGGAGGGCAATACAGAGTCTTCAGACAACTCAGTGAAGTATGAAGAGATTTATGGTAAGGATAACAAGAAGGGATCAAAAACCAAAGATACTATTGACATCATTGAAAGAATTAAGACTGAAGAGAAGCTGTGCTGAATATATTGCTAGAAGAGATAATAGTAGACAAATAGTTGAAATCTTAATTTCAAGAGGTAAAAAATCTAGAAAAAGACTGATGAATGAATGAAATAAAGAAATTTGCTGGAATGATGTGAAGAAGAGACTAGAGTTTAGAGAAATTGGATTAAATTTGGAAAAAACTTCATCCTGCACTGGATTGATAATAGTTGAAAAATGATAATGCCATAAACTCATATATCAAATAGAGGGAAGAAGTGTAAAGATTTACTCGTTATTAGTCCATGATATAAAATTCAAATTCAAACAAAGCTTTTTTCAGATAGCAGAATATTTTTCAAACAATCTTAAGGAGTTTTCAGATAGCCAGCTTATATTTTATACAGTTAATCAATTCAATATCCTCAATAAATAGGAATCTAACTAATCTTAAGTCGAGGGCAAGGTATTCGATCAGTTAGTTGTTGATGCACTGAACATACTCACAAACAAAATTGTAACATGATCAGGTATTTGATGCTGGTGATGAAAGTTTTATACGGGTTCATGATTTATTTTTACCTATAAAGATTGTATAATAACTTTATTAAAGGTTTACTGAAGACCAATAGATAATTATTACTGATAAAACCCATAAATAAGTTAAGAAAACATTTTACGACCTAACAACTTTTTTTAATTTTATCGAATGATTCATTGCGGGAAACGACATATACAGAATACTATTTCAAAGAAGCTTTTGACTATGGGTTTATGTATCTATTAATCTACATTTGTTTGCATATATATATATAAAGATGTGCGAATATATAATCATTGCATTATAATCTTTAAAATAAAATTATAATTATTATTCAGCATTTAAATAAAACAATATTCATTTTAATAAAACTTATATTATATTTGCATCTGAAACCAACATTCTACGTCAGTTCTGTACAGAAATTAGTTATAAATAAGCTAAATTAAGACTTTATGTTATACAATAAATTATAAACCATTGAATAATATCAATCTAAATTTGATCTTATGGCTTACCATACAGCTACTAAAGTTTATTTCAAAATCCCTATGATGTTTATCCAAAGTCTAAGTCTATACCCCCCCCCCCCCAATATAATCTATCATACATATTACTTCATCACTCTATCTCAAATCTATTTTTTTTAGATGGGGGGGGGGTCTAATGAGAATTTTTCTCTAATTAATCAGTTACTCTCTGTTTTGCCTTATTCTCATTTCTGAAAGAGTTCTTTTGCTTTTATTGGAATAGCAATAATGTCTATTTAGTATCAATTTTTTCTTTTCTTTATTAATTCTATTTCCTATTCCATCAAAGTATTTTTCATTTTCTTATTGTACTATTTCCAATTTGCTTATTGGGTGGTGAGGGTTTGAATCTTGCTTTGTTCTTTCGTTAAAGACAGATATCCATTTATTGATAAATATTGTCTGGTTAGCTAGTTTAGCTATGGGCTAGATATATGAAAAAAAATTTCCTGAAAACTTTTGAAATGAATTTCATATGGTCTGGATTGTCATCAATAGCAAGGTATGAGGATAGTCTACCTCTGCCCCTTGAGATTCATCACATTTAAATGTCCTTTAAATAAAGTATTAAGGCAGTCAAATGTTTTAAATAATTTCATCAATTGTAAATAAATATAATCAAATATTTATTCAATTCTATTTTTATTTATTATAAAGTATTTAAGTAATATGATTCTAATTTATATAATTTTTGATTATAATATCTTAGTTATTATTGAAAAAAACTCAATCTATCATTGGTTTATTCACTTTACACACTTATTCTAATTATTCATCTATAATAAAATAATATGCAATTTGACATTTACATAAACATAAATTATATACAGGTATTGTGTACAATAAGAATTAAAGGCAGCACTTGAATACAATACTGGAAATAAAACAAATTCTATATATTTCATATGAATACAAACAGTGATAATAAACACAAATTAGACAATAAAATTTGAGTTTTGTTGATTACAGACAATCATTTCAATAGGAATTTATTATACAATTCATTGACTTTGTACTATATTGAAAATTAATTGGAACATAATTATAAGCTCTATTGCTTGAGAAATCACTTGATGTTTGAACACCAAGGTGTAGGAAATGAGCACTCTTTAGAAGTAACAGATACATGAGCACCTTATGAATTAATAGGAAGAAACTAGACTCGAGGACTATTTTTCAAGGTATAGAGTCTATAAAGTCCATTATTTATGGGATTACCTTGTATTGCAACAGGATTCCATGATGATATGTAATCAATGGACATTTTTGTCTTGATGTGTTCCTCTTGGTGCAATCATAAAATAATGATCTCAAGAGTCAATGATTCTTAGTTCAATTGAATGAAACTATTATTTCCAACTTATTATTTTTTTGTCTGAATGTTATATAACTTTGCAAATAACTAATTATATAATTATTTTAATGAAAATACCAGTAATCTCTAGGCTTAAATGATTTGTTGGTCATATTACTGATGAGTCAAAATTAATAATGGTAATCAGTATCTTATCAGTCTATTTCAATACTTTGTGGTTTGATTGCAAATAGATTTGTATGATATAAATAGTATCAGTATTAATTTGACAAGCTTCTAGTGCTGATGCAGAATGAACATTTTTAAAAGGAATGTAGAGTTCTAGCTTTTTTACAAAATGAATTTGTGACATGATTTTGTAAAGAATCTATAATGATTTTTTTTTTACTTAGTTTGACAAAGATTGAACAATACTGATGCACACCAATTACTAATTTAGCTGGTATTTTAGATACAGATGTTTTAATCTTTAAACATATATATATAATGGAATCTATCCAAATATTTTTAAAAATGTTTTATGAATATCTTTTTTTTTCTTTCTATCATTGTTGAATATCTAGCCCCGTTCTTTTATATCTTTACTATTTCTAAATTCTTTAATAAGTTTAGTTACTAATATTTTTTATATCGTAAATCAAAGAGTTACGTTCATTTTAACAATCTGCATTTCTTTTTATGGTGTCTCAGTTTTAATGAAAATACTTAGTTTCCTTTTCTTTTATTTTTTTTTTTTTAATATGGTAGTTTTATAATATGAAGTAAATCCGTTTGCTCGTTAGCAATAGATTTATTTCTGATTTAATTTTTAATTCAGTTTTCAAAATATTTTAAATGCTCCAACCTGTGATTTACTTCATTAGTAAGTTCATTTAAATATTTTGGCATTTTAAAATAAATCGGATAAAAATTTCAGCATGTTCTATCATTTATATAGATTAATAGGTGATAAAGGGTTCATAGTTGAAAGATGACTTTGATCATTGTTGATGATAATTTTCCATTCTTTTAATGAATACAATTTATAATAAACAGCTTATATTAAAATTTACACAAACTTATATTAAAAGTTTGTCATAAAACAAAAAAGCCCCTTCTGTCATATATGTTAACATGAAACAATGAAATCCTCACACCATCAACTTCATTATTAAAAAAAAAAAAAAAAAATAACTTCATTGGCTCTGTTATTCTTCATTTTCTAATCTTAATTACAGATATGAATTTTTTTCCATATTAAAAATCTTTATCTATATAATTAACATTTTATTTCAAATAATGGAAACAGAACTTATTTATTCTTATAAAAACTATTATTTCCAATAGTTTGTAACACATGTGGAAAAAAAAAAAAATCCAGATACTTAATCTTATACTACCATAAATATCTAAAACAGTGATACCCATTAAGTGCAATAAAAATAAGTAGACTTTTGCAAACCTAAAAGTTGAGAAATTCAAATTCTTTCTTGATAAAAATTGTGAGAAGATAATTAAATAATGTACATATTTTCAATTGTGATTTAAAAACAGATTAAGACATATATATTATAAATGAAAATTTCTTTTGCACTAAATTTTAGGTAATGATTACTTATTCATACTAACTTATTGCGTACCCACTTTCTAAGCTATATCTCAAGTTATATGGATTCTTGATTATATATATATGCTATTATTATGATAGACGACATTAGATCAACTCTGTTTTGAAATGCTAAAGTAACATAAGAAAATATTCATCTCTCAAAGTTATTCAAAATTTTTGCCTAATTTATAACCTTTATAGGTGGTTTTTTTTAAAATTAATGTATTTTTATAAGTTATTTTTTGACAGACCATTTTTAAAAATATATATATAAGAATATGCTTCACTTTAAAAACAAAAAAATCCTTCTTATGCGTGTGAAAGTGTATCAAGTTTTTTTTGATTATACTTTGAGCTAGTACAAATTATATAAGTAATGAAACTGTACTCAATTTTTTCAAAATGAAAATCTTAGATATGCATGCACATAACATTCATATATATAATTTATGTTAAGGGTTAGATGTAAAATATAAGCAAACTATAAAAGGCGATGAGGAAATGCTGAATCATAATGTTTTTGTAAAAAACTCAGTAAAGAGGGTTAACATGATTTTCAGAGAAAACGTAGCGCGCACACATACTCATATGAAAAGCTATTATTATTTTACTGATTTAACTTAAAATACTGATGCTAATTATTTTATATGTAAACTTTAAATAATAATTATAAATGCAATAGATATGTAGCTCCAAATCAAGGATAATTGCTTGTTTTATTATCCTATCGCTAATAATAAACTCTTCTGAGCTATCAAACCTGCCTTAAGACAAAGAATTTAAAATATGTACATATTAACTTACTACGGAGTGTGCAAGTATATATAGAACATGTTTTGTTATATATATATTTCTTAAAATGAAATATTTTTTATTTTAGTATTTAAAAATAAATATTAACATTAAAAAAAAAACAATTGATAATGAATATAGATTTTTTTTTTTTTTTGGTTTTCTGGTAATTCTTCCAAGTTGCTTTGACATGTCACCAAGACCTTTACATCGGCGCCATCTATCGACTGTATACACAAAAAAAACGTTAATCATAATATTACTTAAAGTATTGGCCAATCAGAAATGAGCTCATGTAGTGCTTAAGATGTTAGTGAAAGTGACCAATCAGGATTAACCTCTGGAAACAAATTAGTGTTCATTGATTAGCAAGATGGCTGGTGAAAGAAGCGTGGTAGAAATCTACGATTTGCATCAAAATCTGTGGTGAATTCACTACTTCTTACATTCGAGGCAAATGCATTTTGTAGATAGTACTTTAAGAGAATTTAATGCACTTTGAGAAAGGATTTCGAGGAATATTTGCCCTTTAGACAAAGTTCGTGGGAGTTGTGTTTTCAGTAAAGACCAATTGAAGCCATCGGAGTTGAGCTTTCAAGCTAGACTTAATTAAACTACAACTCGGCTTTTTTTAAATGTATAGACATCTTTCAAGCTAGCCATATAAATAATATCAATTTTAATTCTGATATGGTTTTGTTAAAACTCTGGCTTTTCTGAATGATATATTACCGCTGTCTCTTCAACGTATGTTTACCCATCTTTGGATTAGTTTTTTTCGTGGAGTTGTGATCTATCCCGTTATTGCAACTACACAAAGTTGAATGTGACGGAGAGAAAAAAGCCATTTCTCGTTAATGTTGTATATTTATTATATATAAAAATAAGAACTTTAAATTTTAAAATTAAATGCAAAATTCAGGATAGCTGAAAATATTAGAAGTCTGATAGTATGCTTTAAGGCAAGGATTAGACCGCGAGCACTGTTCTTGTTTTCGTAATGGTAGGAATAAAGCAACGCTTTCATATTGGACCCAGTACCTTTACCCGCTTCATGTTTGTGCCATTATTGTGGATATGTTTTATAACTACTGTAGTGTGGAGTTGTCCAAGTATTTGTACGTGTCCGAGTAGCCGATCACCGATATCTACATCCAACAGTGATCAGCAACGGGCTGCCAAAGGTAGACGGGTTGTCTGTAGAAATAAATTAACCACGATAACCCAGTTACCAATGAACGAGCTTCCAGTGGACACTGTATATTTGTAAGTTTATATTTATATAGGCGTGTATGTGTGAGTATATATATAAAGATGATAATTTATTAAATACAATAAACAATCCTTTTGTGTCATTAAGGTTATTTTCCAGTTGCATAGAAAATTACAGTATATACATATATTGCTTTGAAACCTTGTTTAAAAATTTTTAATTTTCATTTTTTGTCTTAACTTCCAATATTATAGTCAAAGGAAGAAAAAAAATTAGTGATGGTTAAAAGTAGTAAAATTAAAGCAAAATATTAATATTTCAAAATTAACATGTTTTACCGAGAATTCAATGCTAGCGTGCTTTAATAAAATGATTACTTTGAATGTAAAACGTTTGTATGCGATATGGATGAGGTTTTCACGCGGTTCATATTATAAAGATTAGAAATTACGTCGTTTTTTTTTTTAAATTTTATTAGAGAATTCTTCATATTGGTAGCCAAACGTTATGCTACGTTAATTTTTATTAAAATTGTAGCAATTATGTAGCAGCTGTAATTTATAGAAAGTGTTGAAAAGTTTTGAGTTACTGTTGTTGCATTGTGTTAATATTTTAGCTAGTACAGCGTATTTGATTTCCTCTTGGGTTGATATTATTGCGGGAATCAAAAAAAAAAAAACAACAAAAAACCTAAAAGCGGTTTCACCTGCCTGCTGTGTTTATCATCGGTATGCTATAATAAATATTTTGATTTTAATTCATCCTTCTTATAATTATTCGTATTTGCATGTAATGAGAATAATTCATACATTTAAAAATTAAGAATATTTAAAGAGGAAATGGTTTCTATGAATATTTCTAGGATTATATGTAATATGAAATCGTTTTTATATGCTCGCTCGTATGAGCGGTGGGGTGGGTGTAGATACTACTGTACATAAATAGATTATCTATTGATTTAATATCCACCTACTTGAAGTTATTTTACAAGAATTTTATTCCTAAGAAAAATATTCCTTTTAGATAGATATGTTGCTTTCAATCATTCTTGTGTAGTGTTTCTCAATATGTTTTTGATTATTTGACATTTCTGGTATAAATTGTTGCCATCAAACAAGATTCTATGCAGAGAAAATAAATAGAATTTATATCCCCTAATTATTATCTGCATTGAGATGTTTATTTGTTATGTCAGAGATTGTACATTTAATTCTTTTGGCAGGCAAAAACTTTTGGGAATTTATTAATGACTTTAATTTGTGGTTTTATTGCAGAATATATTCATTTTAATTGATTCTATATATAAACCCTAATATGTGTATCGATTTAAGCTCTGCTATCACAGCTCTGAGACATGGTCCTATTTGTGGTGGATATTTTCAATAGTTAATTCATCTCCAAAGAAAGATGTGCATAAACAAAAATAATAATTAGTGTTATAATAAGGAAATTTTCTAATTAATTTGTCACTACCATCGTCTTTTTGAAAAATCTCATTAACTTTCATTAATGTTTAAACTATTTTAGTTTTAATTAAAAGAACTGGATACATCATCTGTAACTAAAGTTTTCTCTTGATAATGTATTAAAATTAATTCTTTGTGAGACAGAAAATTACTAATATTATACTGATAACTTTTAACTCAGTTATTTCACAAGAATTCATGTGAAAAATTAATATTAGAAAAGCAGATTTAGATTATAATAATAATAAAAAAATCAAATGGTTTATTGTTCAGGAGTTCATATGAAAATTCATATGACATTTCACTGGAAGTGATAGAATGAAGCTGTGATCCGTAGATCTTCAGCTCGCCATACTACCAGTTTTTTATTTTTTATGGAAGTGAGACATGGACTGCTTATCAACAATATAAAAAGGCAGTGAAAAAAAAAATTATTTAAAGATAAAAAGATATTTGGTAAAATTCTAAAAATGCAATGGTGAGGTTGTAAGACCAAATAGTATATTCGTCAGCTTTCTGGCTGTTATGCTTTTGAATTTAAATATTGTAAAAGTACACCTTTGTTAGATTAGGTGTATGATATGTGTGGATGTATTTGTGTTTCATAGTCTTGTGTATGCATTCTCTGCAAATTCATCTATAATTTATCACCTTTTTTTATCTTTTAAAATTAGAATGATTATATTCATTTACGATATAGTTGGCTAATGATGATGAAATTGCATAATTTCAAAAGCATGAAGATCATATACATATTGAAAAATTATGTATACATGAGATTAAAAAATAGCTCTAGATGTCATAGTTATTGAAACTTTATTTTTGTAAAAACTTGTGACATTTATTAATTTGGATAAAATTACAGAGTGGGGAGAGAAGGCTTCAAATTTTTATAATCGCCAAACTTTCATTACTTTAGCATGAATCATGATTTTATTAAAGTAACAGTTTTTATTTAATTTTTTATGCATACAATTTAAGTAAAAATAGTAATTATATAGTAACTATGTTAATATAGATATGTTTCAAAATAAAAGCATTTCAATAAGTACCTGTAATTAATGTGAGCACTATATTTCTATTTTGTCTTTTTTAATTATAATAAAATATTTCGTGATTTTCATATTTTGTTGGAAAATAACATTTAAAAGGTTTTAATTACTTTTGAAAATGTATAGATGATCTTGAAAGAACCTTATTTCATGAGTCCAAATCCAAGTTGAGTAAAGTTTTTCTTCTTGTTTCAGATTTAGGATTTTTCTATTAGCTCGTTAGCCTATGATCAGCCCAACTCGCCATATATTGGATACAGTTATTCTTAACTAGAGCACAAAACAAGAATGGAAAACTGTTAAAATCTTTACTATCAGATAGGTTTCTCATCTTATGGGAAAGAGATTTCTGTCTTGCAATACCTTGTTTAAAGTCTACTTATAATGTGAGGTTGATAAATTTAATTGCAAAGTGTTTACTAAAAAAAAAAAAACATTAATCATTAAGTAAGATTTTATGAATTTTCTTTAAGAAAAGAAAAGGAAAAAAAAAGAAGCTAATTATTAAATTTGTATATACAGTATATACTAATATTGTATAATCATGCTATATCAATATAAAAATAATTATTTGATATATACCAAATATTAAAATGTATATTTAAAAGACATGAAAATTAAGTTATTATTATTTCTGTTTAATAAAAGTGAAGATAAATAATAAGCTGATTATTTATTTTTCATTTATTAAGATATTGTTCTGATCTAAAAATAAATGATTAATACAAAGAGTACATTATCAGTAAAATATTAAAATTTCAAGAGTAGTTCCACTTTAGAGTTGTCTACTGAAAGTTTGAGTAATCAATATATACTAGTACTCAAATTTAAAAGTTAATGATTCTTTTAAGCATATGGCTATCCCACATGCAGTATTGTTGTAGATGTTAAAATCAAAAATTAATTTTAATATTTATATTTAATTTTCAAGTTTTCAGCAGTGTATATGTGTTTTAAAGTATTAGGACTTTTATAATGAATTGGTAAGAGGTTTTTTATTGTTGAATTATTATGTTCTTTTATTTTTTAAAAATCATTAATCTGGGAAGTCATGGAACTGAGAGTTCAGACTTTTTAGACTAAATAGTAACAAAGATTTTAATTTTTGAGTAATGTGATTAAAAAATGGAGGTTCTCAATAGAATTATGTTATTTGAAGGAAAATCATCCAAACAATTTATAATGAATTCATCAACTAAAATGCAATTTATTTCAATAATTTTTGTTTAATATTCTTGTTCCAATAATTTTTTTTATATTCCTGAAAACAAAAATGCTTGTTATCTTAAGCATAAACTATATTGGAATTAATATGGAAATAATATTCTAGTTAAGAACTAATAGCATATGTTCCAAAGTATATGGCTGTTATTTATAAAGTTTAATAATTGGAAAATGATTCATTATCTTTATTATCATATTATAGTAGTCCCCACCTTTCTTTTTTTTTTTGAATTTTCTCATTTTTTCCCATCAATTTTTATTTGTAAAGTCTCTCTTGGGCCAAAAAACCTAAATTAATCTCTTCTCTTTGAAAATTTAGAAACTAATAAACATACTAAATATTAAGGCTGTCTGAATATTTATTTTACAATATATTATGATTTAGTGTAAACAAAGGCATGCCTTTTTTTTTTTTTTTGTAGAGATTGATACACCTATAGGTTAATATTATTTGTCAAAGTTGAATAATCATTGGGATTGGTTTTAAATAAAGTCCATTAAAATAAAAAATAGAATAAAATTTAATAGTAAATAAGTTTAATTTTTACTTAGCATGTTGACTTATTTTTTTAAAGTTGAAAGTCTTCACTTATAGATTCCAATTTAATAATATTTTTCTAACAATTTTTTTTTTTTTTTTAAATAATTAGTGTTCTGATTTTTTTCTTTTTTACAATCTAACATTTTTTTTATTTTTAGAATGCTAACATTTTATATTTCTTATGAAGATTGATTAATTGAATCTTAAAACAGATATATTTTAATCTGTTGCTATAGATAATTAAATGAATTTGGCATTTTGGTAATATCTATAACAATTGTAGTTATTGATTATTATTATTATTGTTTAGATTTTCTGTTTTTAGATAGCTTTTTTAATTTAAGAAGGAAGACTTTTATTTTTAATGTCATTGTTTTTATTAATTATCTTTCATAGAATTGATTTATATTAGGTCTTTTATTTATCAGACTTTATCAAATAGAATTATTGGTGGAGAGAGAGGATATTATGAAGAAAGTAAATAGAAGGTCTCAGTTTGTTAATAAAAGTAATTAATATGATGCTATTGTATTTTGATTAAAAAAAAAAAAATGTAATTTATCTGAATAATAGGAAATGTGAATAATTTATGATATCTTCTTGAAAACTGCAAAAGATTCATTAAAATTTGTGACCTAGCTTTAAATATTAAAATGATGGAATAAATTGTATTAAAAAGGATGATGAGCAATAGGAAACTATTTCCTGTGATGGTCAAGTTTTATTATTTGTTTTGTAGTAAACTTTTGTTTATTTATTTCTGTCTTTCTTCAAGATGAGAACATTCACCACTATCACACAATATTGGTGAATATTGTCCTTTGCATTGATAAAGTGTTGGTCTCAAGAGCAAAAGATTCTTAGATCAATTGTAATGCTTAGTTGGATACTTGGAAGCTTGAATATCATATGATCTATTGGGGAAGTAACTTTACAATTATTCTTAAAGTTGTTTTATTATTATTGTTACATTATTTTCTAAAAGTTGATGTATAATACATATTAAATAAAATAAATATTTTTCTTAAATACAAAATTTAAAACTGATATGTTTATTTTTTAAAATTATTGAAATGATGACATGTACTAACATAGTTGGTGGTCAAGAGGTCAGCGCGACTGCCTTGCGCACTAGCAGGCAGTTGCCCAGGTTGCGGGTTTGCATCCTGGCCGATGCTATGACACTTAAAAAAAAAAAAATATGAACTATTTAAAATAAAATTTTCAATAAAAAAAAAAGTTATAAAAATGATGTAAGAGTACAGGTTAAGAAATTTTCACATTAGTTAATTTTATCCAGAGAGATTTTTTTTTGTCTTTTTGTATTGTTTTATTATTGAACATTTCATAATAAATATTCATTCATTTTATTTAAAAAGTATTTTTAAAATTATGTACATATGTTCTATTTTTGAAATTTCGTAGAGAAATTATTATAATCAACTGAATCATATCATCTGGTACTAAAATGTTGTTTATTATGATTATATAGCACTGATTTTTGAATTCTACATTAGTATTAAGAATTTGGTCAAGTCCATTTTTAGTAGGATATGTTCTTGAATGAAATCAAGGATGGTGTTTGATAATTAAGGATGATTTTTTTTAATTTGATAATTATATTTCAAAAATGATCTTTTAAATGGTTTTCAGTATACTTTTGTTTTTATTTTTATAAATGTCAACATAATGATACCACATGCTTTTGCATAGTTATTAATGTAAAAATTAGATTTTTGTTCTCAACAATAAATTGTATATAAATATAAAAATAAATCACTTTTAACTATCCTATGCAAATAAATATCGAATATTAAATCACTTCAAAATTAAGAAATTTTCAGCTACAGTCTCTGTGAATGAATATATAAAATTCCATATTTCAAACAGCCAGTTCAGTAAAGATATCTCCTTGAACTGTGAACTGTAATGATATTAAATATTGATTGAAATATGGACTTATTTAACAAGAGTATGAAATTAAATAAGCAATAATTTAAATTGCTCATAAATAAATTTGTTTACTTTACATATATAAAGACAGACTAAACATTATTCATTTTCATTTTTGAAACTCCCAACACAAATATATAAAATTCTTAAGCACTCATTGACTTGAGTTCAGGTGAACAGATATAAATAATAAACATAAACTAATTAATTGGACTGAGCCAGCTTTCAGAAAAACATTGCCAGAATCATAATATAATTAATTAGTTTATTATTTATACCTTTTGTTGAAATTTAAATATATAAGAAATAATTCCAGCACGTTATGCTATCTGAAATAAATATCAAATCACCTCAAAGGTTAAGAAATTTTCAGCTATGTCTTCTGTGAATAAATACACTTGGGTCTCGTTTTTTGCGGTAGATAGGTTCCACAGAAAACCTGCATTAAAAAAAATCGCACAAAAATAGACTTAACTTATCTTGTAAAATGGGGGAAAGGGTCTGTAATTTTCAGAATTCGCATAAAAGCAAAGCAACAAAGAAAAAATACTTTAAAATTCGCATTAAAAAAATAAGCAAATAAAGTATGATTAATAAAAAATTTCAAATATTTGAAAAAAATTAGTATAAGACAAACTTTTTTTACTTTTTTTATTAATTACAATATTTAATTTTACATTTTTCATACATATTTTAATCATTACCGCTAGCGCTCGTTTGTAAACTGGAAAGAAATCAGATTCGATACGATGTGATGTATTGTAGATTCTCCTTAAATGAAGTCAAGAATCTCTCAGCAATTATGCCCAGAGAAACGTTTTAGCCACTTTATTTTTATTCGTGGTATGATGTACAACTAGTGCCACTTTCAGTCTTATGCTGTGTTAATGGTTTTCTGTTTCTATATTAAAAAAATGAGATCGAAATCAAAACAAAAAGATTATACAATATCATTAGAAAGATTATTTTCAGTTTATAAAATCTTCATTTTTTATTTTAAAAATCTAAAAGATTATTTATTTCTGTTATATATAACAAAATATACATTTTAAAAGTTTAATTTTTTTGAATTTTTTATATCTAAGTATAAATCTATTATTTACTCATTAGTATAAATAGGTTATTTGCATAGAAGCTAAAATTCTAAATACAGCTTCAGGCCATATTCACATTAGCTGGTAATATAACGTTATATTTTTGGAAAAAAAAAAGTATTTCAAGTGAAAATAAGTTATTAATAATTTAAATTTCTTGATATCTAATAAATATAGTGAAATATGAAAGATGTTAAGAAGAAACATGAATGCATAACTTCAAAATTGCATTAAAATAATCCACATAAAATGAGACCCAGGTGTATATAAAACTCCACATCTCAAACAGCCAGTTCAAAAAAGGCATTTCTTTGAACTGTAAGCTGCAGTGATATTAAATATTGGAACAGGGACTTATTTAAACAAAAAGTATGAAATTAATAAGTAATGATCTTAAACTGTTTATAACCAAGCATGTTTACTATACATATACAAAGATAGACTAAATATTTGTCATTCTTATCTTTGAAACTCCCAATACAAATGTATAGGAAATAATTCCAGCATATAACACTACCTTAAATAAATATCAAATCATCCCAAATGTTAAGAAATTTTCTGCTATGCCTTCTGTGAATTAAATATATAAAAGTCTGCATTCTAAACAGCCAGGTCAAAAAAAAAAAATCAGAGGGCATAGCTGAAAATTTCTTAATGTTTGGAGCGATTTGATATTTATTTCAAGTAGTGTTATGTGCTGGAATTATTTTTTATATATTTGTGTTGGGAGTTTCAAAGAGAAAAGTGACTAATGTTTAGTCTGACTTTATAACCATTTATGAGCAGTTTAAGATCATTGCGTATTTAATTTCATGTTCTTTGTTTGAGTAAGTCCATGTTTCAATATTTAATATCATTGCAGATACTTTATTGAACTGGCTGTTGGAGTTGTGGACTTATATATATTTATTCATAGAGGGCGCAGCTGAAAATTTCTTAAAATTTGAGATGATTTGTATTAAAAAGAAGCTTTTTCCAAACCAAGGAAAAGGAAAGTTATTTTTAAACATCTTATGTATCAAAAATAAAAGAACCTTATCTTTTGACTAAAACAACTATTTAGCACCATTATTTTTTTATTATTATTAAAATTTTCATTTCATGACTAGATAAGTGCATATCTGGAAGATTTCTACAATCTTTATTACACTGAGAAAAAAGAATTATAGATGAGAATAAAAATTTTTATCATGTAAATAAATGAAAATATTTAAAATCTAATAAAAGCATTATCACTTATTATTGGAAATATTTAATATTTAAATTGTTTTATGTAATTTTATTTCATATATGTTAATTTATAAAATTTGAAGTATATAAATTAAATGTTAAAAAAAAAATATTACAGAGAAAATATAATTTAGAAATCAATTTATTATCACCTCAAGAGAATTAAAATTTATTTGTACAAGCATCTAAGAGAGGGTCATGATTATTGATATCTAATATTAAAGTGAAAACTTGCTAGATATTGTTAAAATGATAAAGAATTGATAACTACTTTAAGGTATTAAGTTAACTTTGTTTATGAACAATATATATGTCTATTTAAATATTGAATTGAAAAAATATTAAATGCAAACTACAAAGGAGTCGCAAACTATGCAATATTTTGTTCCAAGCCCCTCACATTTAAATGTATATAGCATATAATAGCTCATGTTTTGTTGGTAAACAATGATTAAAATAGAATATATATTCTTTATTGAAGTGCTAGTGTACAGTACTTTTCACCATGCATATAATAATATAGATGCTTTTTTATATATGTAATATGCATATATAAATCAAAATTATATATAAATAAAAATTTAAATAATAGTAATAATATAATTATTAGTAATAAATTGAGGGGATACATCCTATATATAAAGTTCATGTGAATTTATGTTTGTCTGTAACACTTGTGTCAAATTCATCACCAATTAAAAAAAAAATTACATATATCCATAACATTGTCAAATTCACAATTGAAAATCTAAAAAAAAAAACCTTTAAATTTGTTTTTATAAATAAATAACAACACCTAACTAAACCATTATTTATTTTATGAGCATTTTATGCAAAAGTAATTCCATTCATTATATTTAATAATCTGTAATTTTTATTACGAAGCATTTTATGCAAAGGAAATAATTCCTTCCTTATATTTAAGAGGCTTAATTTGATTATGAGCATTTTATTCAAAGTAAATAATTCTGCAAAGCAAAAAAAGTTTGTTAAAGCAACCAATTAAAAAAAAAACTATTAAAAAAATGACAGCCTTTCCATAGGCTGGGTACATTGGCAACCAATTAAAAAAAAATGATTGCAAAAAATGATGGCTATTTTATAGGCCAGGTACAGTCTTGCCAGATCCATTTTCTGTGATAATACCTATATAATACAAATAAAATTTGTTTACATTAAATCTTAAAAAAAGCAGTTAAAAAAAAACTATTACAAATAGACAGCCTTTTAATCGACCAGATAAAAACTTGGTTATATATATATATTATTGCTGGTTCATTTATGCATTCACTGAAACAAAAGAATAAGAAAAAAAAAAGCATATGTATTTTTATTTTTAAAATAAAGTAAATTGCAAAATGTCTGACTTTCATTGCTATTAAATATGCTGCGAGTGATAGATATATATTTTTTCAATAACTTTTTTCTTGTATAAACATAATAATAGTGCAAGAAGTTAGGATTTTTAATTTTTTTGATGTTTTATATCAGTATATTTTCTAAAATTTTGAAAAATTTTTAATATTATGCTTAGAAAATATTTTATTATACAAAATATTACACATCAAATCCAGAAAGGAAAATAAAAAAAGAATAAACTGTATGTGCTTTCAACATAAACCAAAGAAATTTTATTAATGTATACTGTATATGGCACTCTAAGACTGAAAATAGCTACTGGTACTTTTTTTTTTTTTTAAACGTGATCATGTACAGGGCTCAGAGTAGGAAAAATGGCTCTTAAATATGTAAAATTTGTCAATTTTAATGGTTATTTTATTGTATATTTACAATTTTATTTGCTTGCTTACATTTTTCTTTGAATAGTGTATAATTGAAGTTACATAATTAGATACAGCCTAGTTCACCACTCCACTGTATATGTTTTATAACAACTTTTTTTACATGATAGAAAATAAGATATTAATAATGTTATAAATTATATAAACTATATAGAAAATTTAATGATAATTAAAATAAAACAAGGTATATAAGAGAGTGAAAATGGGTCTATGTAGATATATTTAAAATGGGAAAATATTAATATACACTTGTCAATTAGAATTTGATTGTATTTATTTAATAGCTTTGTCTGCACATCCAAATGCACTGATTACTATGGATTATCATCATCATAGTTAAGTGTTTGTGTACTAAATACACATAGCTTTTATTAATATTTCATACAATTTTTATTTGTGCACAAAGGAGAAGTAATATGAGAATATTTTGAGAGATGTTGATTATTGACAAATGGTATTAATGCTTATTTTTGATAATGTGAATTTGTAATATTAATGCTTTTCATTTACTGACTATTCTTAATAATTGAAGATGACAGAAGATCTATAATAAAGAAAGAATATAAAGATACAGTCTAAGTTAAGGCCAGAAGCTCAGAATGCTACTCAAATCATTCTACCCTTAATGTAATAGCACTGCCCATTGATCAGAGTGATGTTTCAATGAAGTTTCATAAAATACAAATATTAGAATTTCATGGACAAAAATATGACATTTGAGTCGTACGATAATTAACTTATGCCTGATGATGATCAGTATGTTATTGTATAAATGATATTTGACACTGAAGGATTAAATTATATTGGAAATTATTTATCCAAACTGGAGGAGGAAAAATCTAAGTTATTAGTTATACATAGGTTTAAGTTGAGAGACATCATCAGCCCACTGTTTAAAAGACATTATTCTGATCTCAGGATGAAAACATATATGTATGTTTAAACCTCACATAACTATTTTTAATATTTTAAATTATTATATAAAGAACAGATGATACTATTTTGATGATTTTAATCATTTTAAATAATCAATTAGTTATATTGTATTATGTATTTCATTTCCATAGATTCTGGCAAACTTATGCATAATTCCTTTGTGTACCTAATGAGGAGATGTATATAAGAATAAATACACTTTGAAATCCAAATTTATTTGATATAGTTCATATCTGGAGACACATCGTTGCACTATACTGTAGTACACATTTTATTGAAATAAATATATTAAATTCATAATTATTGTTTTAGTTGAAATACTCCCAAGTCTTCTTTGACACAGAATATCTTAATCTTGTAAATATTCCAAATTGTTAAAAAACAGTCTGGCTATTATGAATTAATTTTTCAAATCTAAGGTTTTATTAAAAGACAGAATCATTCTTATTCTATCCAATTCAATTCATTTGTGCATATTTTACTGCATTTGCAACTTTTAATTTTTCTGCAGTTAAGCCAGTTTTCTTAGCATTGATATTGGACATTTGGTGATGGCAATTAAGTATGTACATATTATAAAATACTATATATATATGCTGCACGCTCAGATAATGGAGCTAATATATATAATCGAAAGCAAATATAAAATACTATTTTAGCTAAGCGCTTTCGAGAGACTTCTTGCTCTCATACTCATAGCTACTATTTTGTTAGAAGGAAAATTTATGCAAAATAAAGCAAATTAATTATAACTGCCATTTTTAGGATAAGGCAAAGCAGTCTTTTCTTCGATTGATGGACTTAGGATGGCTTGCTATGTGTAATGCTTCTCTGATCTTGCGTTTAGCATCGTGTCTTTCTGAGAAAACGATGTTAGCCGATGTGGGTTTGAATATATGCCCATGCAAGCTGAATCTATATTTTAATGTAATCTATACAAGTAGTTATTAAATTGATAGAGCTCTTGCTCAACCACATGGCCAGCAGTGTAACTGAACATCTATGAGATAGGTTATTTGAAAGATGGAATAGATCTATACAAGTAGTTATTAAATTGATAGAGCTCTTGCTCACCAGCAGTGTAATTGAACATCTATGAGATAGGTTATTTTAAAGATGGAATAGTATATGGATTAAGTTATATTTCCTATGGAAAGATTTAATATCCAAGGAAAAATAATTTATAATGAGATTCTTGTTATTATGTTTTTATCATAAATATTTTCAAATGAATATACATCAATGTATGAAGAGATAATTAATTATATTTTCACACTCTAAATATAATTCAAGGTCTTTTTGCAGCTTGATAGTTTCTGACATAATGATGATGATAATATTTTTTATTCAAAATGGCAAAAGTATTCAGATCTTTACAAATCTCATCTTATCAAGTTTGATCCCAAGGAATACCATATAGGCAATAAAAAGCTATATTTTATCTTAACAAGTATAACATATCATATATATATATATATGTGCCATGCATATATGCTACTAGCGACATCTTACCATTTTTTTTACATAATAATAATGCAACAACAGGAGATTTACATTAATATAGATGGCTCTAATGACTTGCTACTTATCTAATGTATCATGATCTATCTTTGGTTCTCTAACACTAAGTACACACATATACATATTTTGTAAATACAAAAATGCATTTGCTCAATGTTATTTTCATTCAACAATATGTTGAAATGTATATGTTTAGAGATAATCTTTTCCAGACTTATAGCCTAGACAAAATATTCTGCTTAATCATTTAAACAGCAAAAAATATGTGTAAAAAAAATTATAAAAAATAACTTACATTACACAGAGGCAAAAGTCTCCATACAGTAGTACCACTGAATGCAAACCCGAGTAATCATTGGATGTAGGAAGGTTTGTGCATAAAATCCCTTTCTAGTGCCTACTCTTCCAATATCCTCAGACTAGTTTCTAGCTTGTGGCTTTTCTCAGTGAAAAGCCTTGGGTCTGAGAGCACTGCATCTAGATCTTAGAATCTAATGCAACCTTCCAGCAGCCATCTTTCACCTTATTAGATAACTATAAAGCTTTTAGTTTGAAATGAAAACACAATAATGCTTTCATTGCTCATTAGCTTGTATAGATTTGAATCAGCATCCATAACTTTTTGGTGTCCTTGGTTCTTTAATAATCATAATCACCATAATCCTATTGGGCAGGATTGTTATTAAATCACTAAACATCACGTGGGCGCCATTCTTTATGTGTACACAAGCTATTTACACACAGGCAAAACTCTCCATAGAGTAGTGCCACTCAGAGCAAGCCAGAGTAATCAATGGATGTAGGAAGGTTTGTGCATAAAATCCCTATCTACTGCCTACTCATCCAATATACCCAGATTTGTGGCCTTCATTAGTGAGAAGCATTGAATCTGAGAGCATCACTTAGAAACCAATCTGGCATATTGGATGAATAAGCACTTGCACTGAGTGGTGCTTTTGTATGGAGAGTTTTGCCTCTGTGTAAATTAGCTTGTGTAAGCATAAAGAGTGGAGATCATGCGGTATTTAGTGGTTTAATATCAAACCTGCCCAATAGAATTATGGTGACCATGGTTATTAAAGAACCAAAGATATCAAAAAGTATGGATGCTGAACTGATTTTCAGATCTATATGACTATACTATCTAATGAGCTTGAATTGAAAACATTTTTTGGTTTTCATTTTGGACTCAAAGCTTCATAGTTAGCTAATAAGGTAAAAGGTGGTTGCTGGAGGGTTGCATTAGATTCCAAATCTAGGTGCATTGCTCTCAGATCTAAGGCTCCTCACTGATGAAAGTCATAAGCTAGAACTAGTCTGGGGATATTGGATGAGTAGGCACTAGTTAGAGATTTTTATGCACAAACTTTCCTGCATCCAATGATTACTTTAGCTTGTACTGAGTGCGTTACTGTATACAGTTTTGCCTCTGTGTAAACAGCTCGTGTAAGCATAAAGAATGGTGATCATATGATATTTAGTGGTAATTCATTGTATTCATCTTATATACTGTACTGACAACTAAAATCAAATTTTAAAAAGAAAAAAATGTCACTTTGATGCTATTGCCTGCTTTTATTTTCTTTTTGTTCTCATTAATAAAAGTTTATTTATTTGATCTCTGCTATAGCAACACAAACTGCTTAATTTGGAAATTTTTTTCACTACCCTGTGTATTTTTTTATTCTATTCTTTTTTTAAAAAAGCTTTTTATCTTAAAAAAATCATTTCTTTCCAATTTGTTCTTATTAGTTTCTAATTCCATTTTTATAGATCATAAGCTAAATTTATTATGCAATGTACATAGAATAATTTAAAAAAATATAACATTTTTCTCTGCTAAAGATAAATTGGTAGCAAAATTCTTACAAAAAATTAGAAAGATGTCAAATGAATAAATGGAAATGACATATGCTTTTATGTTATGTTAACCAATTATTAGTATTCATTGTAACATTCACTTTTATTGATTTAGGCATTCATTTTTGATATTTTTAGTAAGAATTGTTACATTGTATTATTGATATTAAAGCTTTTTAAATATATATATATCAGAATCATTTCATTATTTTACTGTATATTTGTTATTTCTAAAGTTGTTTTTAATAATAATTCTAATTTTATTTGGGCATACATTTTATTTATATCCAAAATTTCTTATGGGAAAAGTTAATTGTACAGTTTAATCCTTGATTTAGTAATATTGATTGTTTAACATTATTAATTTAACATATATATTTTTTTATAAAAGAAAGTCTGAATAATAAGTAAATAACTCAGATTATATAAAACAGAATAGGGAGTACCAAAGCTTCTAATGAGTTATATCACATTTTGCAATCCTATCACCATCCATCAGCCCAAAAGTCAGACCGACCTCTCACACTACAGACACATTAGAAATATACACTTTGTCAACAATCCATATAGGATTGCAAACACGATATAACTCATTGGAAGCTTCAGTTGTTTCTTATTCAATTAAAAGAAAATGTGTTATTTAGTGCATTTTAATATTGAAATTTATCAAATTGTACAATAAATTTTTTTTTGAAATTTAATTGAAGTATATATCATTGAGAAAATAGATATAATTTCTCAAATACAGTATAAAATTAATTATCTAATGTATGATAAAGCAGTTACATCCATATCTAGAGATTGAAGAATTTTGGAAAGTAAAGCCAATAATTTGAATTATTGAATCATATTGATAATTAAATCTTACCATACATGTTCATTGTATGACTTTTGTAGTCATTGTTAAAACTTTAATTTAGTAAGAAATGTTGAGTACAGTATGATTTATATATTGCAAAAAGCATATGTTCTGTGAGACTTTACTATAGTAAGGGTGGAAAGTTTTAAATTATAAAATCTTTATTATATTTATTTCAGTGAGTAATAATCATTAAGTTGTTCTTATAGATTTCACTAGTTTTTTTATATTATCATTTTCCTATGTTTATAGTTTTGTTCTCCATTATTTTGATCATTATATTTATTTTATAATGAATTTAAATTTTGCGAGGATGTGATTGTTTCATAAACAATCCTTCTACGTTGCAGAAAATGTTATCAGGTCTATATGATAAAATATTAAAATAGGAGTAGATAAATTAAAAAAAAAAAAAAGCAATATTAAATAGCTTTTCAAAAAAGAAGGAAATTTATTTATTGTAAGAATTACAATAAATAACTATAAATATATCAAATTATTAATATGAACAGAAATATGTAGTGCTTTTTGATAGTATAACTTAATATCAAAAAAAAGTATCTATGTCTGAAATGACAGTTCTTATTTTAGAGTCTAAATCTTGTTTACCTATCAGAAGAGCAATACAGAAAATACAGACTATATAGTGAAATATTTTAAATGTGTGGAGTTGATAAGATGTTTAAAAAGAAATATGTGGTGAGAGAACAAATTTGTATCATTAGCATAGCAATAGATGGACAACTGAAGTCCTAATTTAAATCCAAGAGAGTGTGTGAAATATAAAAAGAGATCATGAGATGGGTTGGATGAGATAAACAAGTTTTCTGGAGTGATATGAAAAAGGAAAGTTGTTGATTTTAAAAAGTTTAAATCTAGCGAGACTTTATTCTGCAGTGAATTGATAATGAATAAAGATGTTATATAACTGATGTGATAGTATATTGGACTATTTCCACCATCTATCATTAAATGTTGAATGTATAGAAAATGTAAAACTTTATTTAAACTTTTCAAATACAAAACAACTTGTTAGTAATAATATATGATTAGACAAAGCAGATTAATAATTAGACGTATTATTATTATCCACTCGTCTTCAGGTGTTGCTGGCTTGACCAATGACAGTATTAATATAAGAGTTGAATTATTCTATCAAAGTCTTTAAAATTCGATATTCAAGAATCTAAATATGTAAGTCCAATTCCTATGCTAATATTGTCATTGGTCAGCAGCAGTACCTGAAGAAGAGTGAAGAATCAAATGACTGGAAATGTTGTGTAATTACTAACCTGTGTTGTGTATTTGTGCGCTATTACTAACAAATTGTTTGTATTTGAAAAGTTTAAATAAAGTTTAAAAATTTTCTATACATTCAACATTTACTGATAGATGATGGAAATAGTCCATATTATCACATCTAATATACCATCATTACAAATCTTCAGGCAAATAATATATATATCCCCTGTCATATTTTTTTGTTTTATGATCAAGATATTAACATTGATCTGACCAATCCATTTGGAATGTACTTTAATATGTTGTTTCCTTTTTATTTGATAGAATGTATTGAAAAATGTAGTCTGTGATTATTTTCTTTATTTTTTTTAATCAATTTTGATTAATTTGATAATTTACTTGCCTGTCCATTAAAGTATGAAAATTGGCTATCTTAATATAAGCTGAGCATTGATTGTATATATGTTTGGAGATGATAATCTGGATCAACTGATGAATACTGGTTTTGCACGAAATACGGTATTGGTGATTATTTATCTTTTCAACATGTGTGTGATCAAGTGTATCAACAGTATGAGATAGTGTGGATAGTTGAGGGGCATGTGAAAGTCTGAGTTCAAACCCCCTATATAGTACATATTGGGAATGCAGGTATGAAAAAGCATGTACTGTTGAAAAAATTTATATATTAAAAGACTTGTAAATGTTAAAAAAATATGTTCATCTAAATTCAGAGCTATATTTCCCGGAAAAATATTTATTTCAATTACAAAAAGTTATCAAATGCAATAAATGCAATGTCTAATAATTTAATTCTTAGAAACGAAAATGCATAAACATCTTAAAACCAATCAAGATGTAATTAGCCAAATGGCAACAGAACTGGATACTTTGATTATTTATAGTGACTCTAATCGTCATAGATGCACTTCATTTTTAAGAGGAGGTGATCTCAATATTTGACAGATTACTATTCAGTAGAAAGTGGATTTAGCTAAAATAACAAGCATGTATAGAAATTAGGATAAAATTATTTATTAAAAAGATACAAAACAAAAGTTGGAGGATTTCTATAGAAAAAAAAAAACAAAAACATATGATATATATCATGATCATCGCAATCATTTGTATGGCCATTTCAACTCCAAGAGAGAGAAGAAAAAAAAGATAATAGAAAAAAACCTACTAGAGATATATTTTGCAATAATTAAATAAATTTTTCTGTGAAATACAAATCTGTCCACATATAGATTGGAGGTCATTATTCTGTTTATTTGATACATTGCAATGCCTTTAAAACTTATTCTGTAGCAGATTTTTTTCAAAAATATTTACTGTGTTTATTCTATTCTCTAACTAAGTTTCAAACTCAGACTTTCATATGACCCTCAACTCTCCATGCCAACTCATATTGCTGACCCACCTGATCATACACATGTTGAAAAGATAAATAATCACCAATGTATGTATTTCATGCTAAACCAGCAATCATCAGTTGGTCCAGATTACTATCTCCACACATATATACAATCAGTACTTAGCTTTTTTATATTAAGATAGCCAATCTTCATACTTTAATGGACAGGCTTCAAACTACTCCAACCCACAACTCTTCACCCATCCATTTCATTGAAAATCTGATGATAAAACAGTGCATTAAAGGTTTGCCCATCCCTCGCATATGTATGTAAATGGGTTATTCTCCAGTACATGAGGGGTCATAATGACTAAACGGTCAACATGGGTAGGATGACAACCTTGGCCCTAATGTGGGCTTTGAAGGTTCCACCATCAGATTTTCAGTGAAATGGATGGTGAAGAGTTGTGGGTTAGTTTGAAGCCTGTCCATTAAAATATGAAGATTGGCTATCTTAATATAAAAAAGCTGAGCACTGATTGTATATATGTGTGGAGATAGTAATCTGGACCAACTGATGATTGCTGGTTTAGCATGAAATATGTATATTGGTATTATCTTTTCAACATGTGTATGATCAGGTGGGGCAGCAATATGAGATGGCATGGAGAGTTGATAATCATGTGAAAGTCTGAGTTTGAATCCCTTATATTCCATTATATATGTGCAGTGTGTGTAAGCCTGTAAGTTTGTAAATAGTATAGTTAAAGAAAAAAAAAGAGATAATAAATGCATGGAATTTTACCAGGAGAATTAAATGATTTATATATTTTAATGGTCTGACATGCTATTTCTATCTTATGGGATCTCTATTGGAGGCTTATGCATTTTGTAAAACCTGAGCTCTTTTCCATTTTTTTTATATTAAAATCTATATTAAGTTTTAACTTCCTTATTCTAACAATCTTGCTAATAAAATATATATATAAAAAAAACAATCTTTCTAAGAAAGGTTTGTACTTTTTTATCTTTTATTTTTTTGTATTGTTTTGTTTGCATTTCTTAATGTCTTTTAAGTAATATCTATATTGGCATCAACATTAGTGGTAGCTGAGTATAGTTGTTCTAATTATAAAATGTTATTTCAAACTAAGTAGAAGGAAGTACTTCTGCTACTTATACAGTATTGGAAATTAGGATAATCTTCAGAAATCAATGTTAGCCATATTGGTGATGATAAGTTAATCGAATCACTTATTGAGTCTGAATATTTAAAATCTAGATAACGTAATTAAAAAATTATAAGAAGATTCATTATTTTTTGTTTAAAAAGGGATTGTAAAAGTAATTGTGAATCATTAAAACCTTTATTTCATTTGTTTATAGCTTTTTTTTGTTGTTTCATTACATCTATCAAATTAGTTAATTTTTTTAAAAAAATAGAATTGTTTTTATGTGTTTTTTTTAATCAACTTGCCATGTTTTCTGTCAGTATATTCACATTTTTGAAATTTGTTTTGACTTAGATTTTTTTTTTTTAATTTTAACAAAATAATATGTAAAAAATTTTTTAAAAAAATAATGTTTTTATGTAAACAATACTAGCTGATTAAAAAGTGGAAAAATATAAAGTAATCCGATTAAAAAGTAGAAAAATACTGAGTCTCGGCTAATTTATTGCTTTCCTGAAGATTTGTGCTGATGATGTTTTAGTTGTATTTTTATATTGGACTATTTCCATCATCTAATATATATATTGAATGTCTTTAGAAAAAATTAACTTTATTTAAATATTCCAATTGCATTCATCTGTTAGTAATAGCACATCAAACAGGCTAGTATATGCACAATGTTTCAAGAGTTATTAATCTCCCCTCTTCTTCAGGTGTTGCTGGCTTGACCTGTGACAATGCTAGCATGGGATTCGAACCTGGGTCCTTAGATTCTTGAGTTTTGAATTTTAAGGTAACACTCTAACCAACTGAGCTATCCTGTCAAAGGCAACAGTCTGTAGTAATTACATATACTTATATATGAGGTTTCTTCTGATTTTTCCACTTTTTCCTGAGAGCAAAGTTGATTAGTGGTTTCCAGACATTATGTATAGTCACACTAAGTTGGCTTATGAAACTTTTTGCCAATGTCATGTGAGCAGCTTCTTTAAATTTTCTTTTTTGTACTTTTTCTATCCAATATTTTTGTATTTTTCCAATTGACCATATGTTCATTGGCACATACATGTTCTGCTACAACTCGGTTAACTTATCATTCTTGAAAAATGTCAGAGATCTTAAAGTATCTAGACTTTAAAACAATTGGAAATTTCAGGAATATTGTTGTTTCATAAAAGCATTTGAGGCCTTTTTGATTTTTATGGTTTATTTGAGCCTCAAAAGCCTTTTTGAAATGATAATATTCCTACAAATTCCTATTGTTTTATAACAAGTCTAGATTCTTAAGATCTCTGATATTTTCCAAGAATGGCAATTTAACAGATTCAGTTTTTTTCTAGTTTTTAGTTGATTAATGTTGTTTATATAAAAACATTATTTAAAAAAAATTTTTTTACTTATCATTTTTAATAATCTGGTTTTGTTGTTTTTAGTTGACTACAAAAAAATAGTGATGTTATTAATAAACTTGGCATTTCAAAATATAATGTGATTGTATCAATCAAATACGGGCAACTTTTTTGGAGCATAGAGCCGCATAAGATTGTTTATTGGTAAATCAGATTACATCACTAAAAGCAAAAATTAGTATGAAGATGACCAAAATAAAATCATTTTTAAAGAAATTTCATGTTGTATATAACAAAAAATATTAATAAATTATAAATTTAGAGCAAGTGCAAATGAGTGGGCAATAATAAAGCAATATTTTTTAAAAAAGTTATTGTGTTAATTCAATCATGAATTAAGCATGCCATGCAGAAAAGTCATAAAAAAACACAGGTTATCATGCCTGGTTTAAATGATACATATATATATACTATAATAATGCATCAGTTCATTTTTAGAATTGAGTTCAATCTCTCATTATGGTGTAATCACCATTAGGTCATGATTACTAAATTATCGACAACAGAAAAAAAATTACTCCTTTAGTAATTTATTAACCCATATCATGGAAATATCAAATTATAGGTAATGGTAGTTATGATTATAGAAATAAACGATAACCCATGCCAAATGTTAGGTGGGGAAGGGAATGTAATTAAAGTGTTATGCCAGGGTAAGAATTAAATCATTTTATGGTAGGAATGGTGATCCATTTTAGTGTGATTTTTCTTGTATTTCTATATGTTCTTCCTTCCTTTAGTTTGTGTTTTCTTGCATGTCTCTTAATGATTTCACATGAATTTGGCATCTGAGATTATTTTCAGACTGAACATAAGTAATATATGGCAAGTTTATAATAAAAATATTTGTTTACATTGAGTGTAACCATATCTTAATTGCTAAATTAATTCAAAAAGCATTTAAATTAAATAACAAATAATATATTTCAGAGAATATATAGTGAAATATACATTGTGATACCATATGAAGACCAAAAGTTCCCAAAAATTTATTTCTGATATGATTTTTTAAAAACTAACAATAGTATACATTTGAATTGCTATGCAACTAATCTTTGGGAACACCCTATATTTATTTGATTCACATCATCTATATATATTTTTTATTATACCCAGCTTTCTAAACATCTTCCTTCTGTTTGCCTTTTCATTAATTATATGTCTATCAACTGTGCACACAACAAATATGAAAATCATGAGCTAAATTAACAATGAAACATATATTACTATTTAATGTGTAAAATAATTTGGCAATAAATAATAAATGTCTACCTTTCAGAAAGATGGTTCTGATCTTTCAGGACCACACACACATGTAATGATCATTCAGAATATGGCAAAACAGATAGTATATTTAGTCAGATTACTGATATTTTATATTTTGTCTATTTACTGTAATTTGTTTATTTATTCTATCTCTTAAAAGGAATATCCCTGATTATTAGTTATATCTTTTTGATGTGGTCAAATCTGTCTACTGGAATAAAGGCATTTTCTTAAAATGGGATATTACAAAAATATTTTTATTTATGAAGGGCATTAATATCTATATGACTATATGTAAAGGAAATAATAAACTCTATCATAAACACAAAATCTGGGAGTTCATTTCTTACTTTCTACTAAAAAGAGTAAAGAAATATAGTCTCTGTTATATATATAAATTTGGAGAAACATATCCTTTTGTTTCAAAAGAATTGAAGAAATTTCTGTCTTCAAAGTGATCTAGACCAGTGTTTCTCAACCTTTTTATCTCTGTGGACTGCTTAGATTTCAGAAAACATTTCCATGGACTGGTAAAATAATTAAAATAAATTATCTTCATTTTTTTTATTTTTAATCTGTGACTTTATATATATATATATATTACTGTTTCTATTCCTAAAATTGCATGCTGCTTTTTTTACTCACTTATCATTGATATTATGTCCTAGATTAATACAAAAACTATAAAATTATAAAAAAAAAAATTATAGAATAATAAGCAAAAGAAGTATTGATTACCCATAAAAAGTACATTTATAAAATCGCAGACTATTTATTACAAAGATAATGTTAATTAAGAATATAATTAACAAATATTCCATAAAAATCATAGAAAATCATATTGATTGATTTAAAAATTACAGGTCATATAATAATTATTGTAATATAATGATATAATAATTGCTACAAGAATTATTGAACACAAAAAAATCATAAAATTAAAAGCCAAAGAACCTTTCATCAAGATGGTAGTAATAAAAGAAAATGATTTTTGATTTAAAATTTGAATGTGATTGTTGTTGTTCGCTTTCAATTAGTAATTCAAGATTTGGCATCAAATTGGCTAAAGTGAGGCGACGAGATGAACCTATGGAAAGTTCATTTCTGAGTTTGTTATTTATAATCCTCATTGAAGAAATTCTCTTTCACACATGTTATCGCAAAGGAGACAAGCGTGTTCATTGCTTTTTTAGGCAAACTTAAGTACTTATTTTTCATTTTGATACCAAATTTATTTAAATTCATTGTGGGAAAGTTTCATTTTATTGCCAAATTTGAATTCATTTCCAAGAGATATTCATATTCTTAATTATTTAAATTTGTGGGGTATTTCTAAGACCTCTGAAAGGATTTGCAATCCATAAATTCATCTTGCATAACTTTATTTCTGATGGAAATTTTTTATTAGAACCATCATACAATAATTGTACATAGTGATAGATAATTTTATTTAATTTCAATTTGCCCATATTTTGGTGCTCATTAATAAAATCATGATAAATATAAACACATTGCAGTTGTTTTATTTTACTATGCCCAGCTAAAATTGAATTTTTTTTTAAAGTCATCAATTTTATCATATAAATGAAATACATTCTTCCAACTTCTCTGTAGATTTACATTTAAGTCATTAAATGTAGGAAAGTATATTACTAAGTAAGTTCTGCAATCCATTCAATTTCACAAAAATAATTTGCAAATGAATATTTTTTTCCAACAAAGAATATTTCTACTTCTGTTCTTAATTCAAATAGCCTGCTTAGCATTTTATTTAGAGAGAATGATTTGATTTCAATATGAAGTAATAATTTCTTGTGCTCTATTTCAATTTCTTCTTGACAAAGGAATGAATAGAAATTAAAACACTTTTTTTTTTTTTACAAGATTTACGATTTTTATAGATTTAGCTAAGACTTCATTCAACTTTGGGGATACATTTTAGCTGCTAAATACTGCCAGTGTAGTTAATAAATCAGGGATTGCTACTTCTTGGAGTTTTTTTAGTAACACCAATAATGCCCACCATACTAGCTCCTCCATCAGTACATAAACCTATACAATTTTTCCAATCCTAATCATGTTTGTTAAATTTAATACATTAAAATTTTCTGTGCTTATTGTTTATGAAGCTCGTTCTACACAACACAGAAATTCTTTTTGATGTCTTCAGAAATAAAATCACATATTTAACATAAAAGATTAATATACTGTAGTTTTTTTGGAAATATCAAATATTTTTTATTCCATAATCTTATTTATTAGCTGGTATTCTATGTTTTCTGATAATATAACAATTCATCTTCCTATAATATCATTAGAAAGAGATATTGATCTGATTTTATCAACTACTAAAGATCCAAACATTTTTGAACAAACATCTAATAAAACTGGTTTTATCAAAGTTTCCACAGCAATAAATGAATTTTGGTTTAGCAATCCAAAGTGTTACTAAATAGAAATATTTTAATTGAGATTTATTTTGAACAAAAGTTTCTTTAAATATTTTTTTCTATAATACAATTTTTTATTTTTTCATTCCAAATATTCCAAAGTTTTTTTTCTTCCTATATCTGAATGTTTCAACTTCAACTATTCTAACATTTTTGATGGTTTCATTGCATCATTAGATCAAACATCATGACAGATCACCCACATTGGGTATCCATCTTGTTATATAGATTTAGACCAAAGAATAAATGTGTACCACAGACATTCATCATTGTAACATCTAATTGAAGGAAGATTTTTTCATTTTTTCTGGTGAATCAGTTTTATTCAATTTTTCTTGAAAAGGTAAACTCTTATTTACAAAATGGAAATACTATACCTTGCCTCTTTGTGTTCATTTTGTTAAAGGCTAAAAATGTTTATTATATTTCAAATTTATATTAATATTTTATATATTTTATCTAACCTTAAGATTCTGAAATTTTTGTTACATATATAATTTTGTAATGAGTAAAAAATATGATCAAAAGCTTCCAACAGTTAATAATGAATAATATTTCTGTAGAGTAATTTGCACTACATCACTCTCCTACAAGATAGGGAAAATTACACTACAGAAATGTTATTCATTATTGGATAACTTCTAGTCTAATGAATGACTAATAAAAATTGTTATTATACTTCCAACAGTTAATTCAAAATGTTCTAATGGTGGTATGATTTTAAGGTGGGGTTATTTTGTTTTTAGTGTAACTTTTCAATACACGAAAAGAAAGTTTTTTGGTTTATTTAAAGAAACAAAGTAATTCATTTATGGAATTTACCATATATTCCAATTTTTTTAAATTTTTATCATTACAAATTATAAAAAAAAAAAAATTAAGCTTTTCATTTTATTATTTCTCTATTATATATTAGTGCTATAACCTTAAGACTACGCACCTGAAAAAACGACAGTAGGGACCTTTGCAAATCTTTAACACAAGATTTATTTAAAAGACAAGAGCGTTAAAGATTTGCAGAGGTCCCTACTGTCATTTTTTTAGGCTCATAGCCTTAAGGTTATAGTCTTAATATATATTACTTTATGTAACGAGTATGCACTTTACAAATTTAATTATTACAACTTTATATTTCTCTATTATATTTTAATCTTATTATAATAAATAACTAATAAATATACCATTGAATTTTGTTTCTTTTTTATTTTACAGCATTTTTATAAAATTAAACAAGAAACGAAAGTCCAAAATTATTAGTTATTTAAAAATGTATTATTTTGTGAAGTCTGACTAATGGTGCAAATTGTATGATATGGAGGAATCTGTATGGGATCAGTGGCACATTAAAGTAGATTTATTTTCATTGAAAATAGTTTTGAAATTTATTTTGCAATTATTAAGGTTATTTTTTTATAGACCGGTAAATTTTTTATGTGGACTGACGATTGAGAAACACTGGTAACAATAATCTGGAGCAACTAGATCAATATAGAATGTATTCATTAATTTTTTTAATAAATCTGATAAGGTCATTAGGTTTTATTGAGAGACTATAATATATTTATATTCAGATCTTAAGTGCTTTTGAAAGAAAAATGTGCCTATATTTAAACAAGGAAATTGCCTGCAGACTTATTAAGGTACTTGTGCATTATCCTGTCTACCAAGCCTGGCAGCATTTTTTTTTAAAATAGCTATATACAGTTTCAGGGGCATGCAAGTATTTTTTGTTTCTATTTTATTTTACTGAATATGTGTTAATTGGTAAGTTTAAAAAAAATAAATAAATCG
Organism: Epiperipatus broadwayi; assembly: GCA_028023455.1. Classification (NCBI taxonomy): domain Eukaryota; kingdom Metazoa; phylum Onychophora; class Udeonychophora; order Euonychophora; family Peripatidae; genus Epiperipatus; species Epiperipatus broadwayi. The sequence continues at coordinate 659,666 of JAQFVV010012735.1, read as the reverse complement.
ATTATAAATTACATTCAGAAGCTTTATTTCAATTTTTTAAAATTTATATTATAGTGTGTAAATGCTGACACATTCTGCACATTGTTATAGTTTGCTTACATTCACTGGAATTTTGCCAAAATTGTCGAAGGTTTGGGATTTTTTTTTTATAAAGCAGCATGCAGTGAAGTATTAAAGATGTCCGGAATCCTGTCTTCCTGAAAAGCATATGATATGACACGTTATTGTTTTTATATTAATAATTAATTTTTGCAGAATTTTTCTTTTTTTTTAAAAATAGTTGTAATAATAAAAAAAAGTTTAAATATTAAATGTGACTACTATTTGTCAGCCATTTTGTTTTTTTAACATTTATTGTAATACCTCTGAAACTGTATATTTAAAAATGATCTGTTAAGCTTGGTAGGTAGGATAACACAAAAGTACTCTTATTTAAAAAAAGGGGGAGGGGGCATGGGCTTATGTAATAGATACCTCATATCATTTGTTTATTTTTAGAGAAAAGTATTTAAAACAAAGAAATGCTTTTTACAAATAATATTTATAATCAGTATTGACATCCATTCATGCACCTTTATAATATTTAAAGTGTAAATTGTTAAAGAAAATTTGTATATCTATAACACTAATTCACTCTTTTATTTTACTCAGAGCTGTCTATTGGAATTTTGAATGGTAATAGTGGTAGTGTTAGAATCCACACCTCCAAATGAATATCTTGCTGATGGTCTTTATTACTAAAGAGTTCTGGAGATAAATGCTTCTGGGATAGAGCAAAAAGACTGAATTAGTACTCATAAAAGCTTTGGTTAACTATAAGCAGAAAATCATATAATGCTTGATTAACATTAGTTTTATTTTTTTGAAATATCAAACAGTCTAAAATTAACAAATCTTTATTTTATTTATTAAATAATTAAATAATGTTATTTTTTGCATTGATTTAAACAGGTAGGATTTATAAGTTAAGGTATTTATATAATATAAAACTGTCATTAATCATAATAGTCTAACTTGAAATTTAAAAACACTCATAAAATATAATTATAATAACAAGATAATAGTAAATAAATACTGATTTAATGAGCATTTAACTTTACAGTACTCTAAGAATATATAAAACAAAAGTTCGCACACAAGAGATATATATCACTATTAATGTAAGCACCATAATGTCTTAATCATTAGAAAATATTTTAATATTTTTATTTTTTTAACCTGCACAGTTTAACACATTGGTAAATTGATAGGCTTGAAAACTAAAGATTCCTGGATCAAAGGTCATTCCATCATTTGTAACTCTTGAATGTTTCATGATCATTAGAGAGACTAATTCAAAGATTTTTGTTAAATAAAAGTATATAACATAAAAATTAGATCTAAATGAAACAATGTGATATGTTGGACTATTTCCACCATCTATCGGTAAATGTTGAATGTAAACAACTTGTTAGTAATAACACACAAATAAAAACAGGTTAGTAATGACACACATTTTTTATAGTATTATTCTCCATTCTTCTTCAGGGATTGCTGGCCTGACCAGTGATGGCATTAGTATAGGAATCGAACTTATACCTTTAGATTCTCGAATATCGAATTTTAAGACAAATGCTTTAACCCACTGAGCTATTTTGTCAAAGGCAACAGTAGAAATTTCATATATTTATATGTGAGGGTCGGTTCAAATCCTCCTGAGTCCTTCAATTTTTTTTTTTTAATATTAATTTTTTCTAAGAGCAAGGTTAATTAGAGGCTTTCATACATTGCATTTTGCCACACTGGGTTGAATTATAGGATTATTTGACATTGTCATATGAACAGCTTCCTTGAATTTTATTCTTTGTACCTTTTCCTCTCTATCTCATATTTTTGTATTTTCCCGATTAAATATGTGGTCATTAGTACATACATGGTCTGTTCTTGTAGACGCATCTGTTTTTTTTCTTTTAACTATTAGTTTGTATTCTTTCAATCGCTTTTCAACAAGGTGACAGGTCTCTTCAGTATATTTCCTTACACAATTCATATGATATTTCATAGATGCAGTTTTTGTTCTTCAGCCTTTTCAGTTTAGGTTGGTTAGAAGTAAGAATTTCTCAAAATGGGTTATGACTATGAAAAGCTGTTTTAATATTATATTGACTGCAGATTTTGTTTAATTTGTCTGCCATTTTTGGAATGTATGGATACACTACAGTACCAATAATTAATTGTTTTTTTAATTTTGATGTCTCTTTGTTGTCTACTAAAGATTTTCTTGACGGCTACTGATGGATCACCATTTTTCTTGGGAACTTGTTTTAACTTAATATCTTGGGTTCACTCAATCTCTCATCATCATCATGAGCTGAGTTCTCATGCAAAATGATGTAGCACCGGGCCCGGAAATAATTAATTTATGTAGTATCACCGTAGGTGTTGTCCTTAGTGTTATAGATTCGGGGAATGGGCAAACAGGTTAGAATTCATGATTGCTCCTGTCCTGTGTATCTCGGGCATGATTGGATTCAGGGTACTTTTGCTTAGATTCTAAATCTTATTGAATGGACATACATTTTCGACCGGTACAGTAGATTTTTTTCCCCTGGGTTTTATATGAATCTTTTCATTTTACAAATTACTGGTTTCTGAACAACTTCCTTTGTTCTATTCCATAGTGATATTATAATTCCATGTTTAGTGCTTTTGTCTGGTATAATTGGTTGTGTATGCCAAGTACACTTGTTTTTTCTTTGTCCTGAGGGAATCTTGTCACAAGATATCTAGGAATGCCAATTTTTGTTCTCATTTTGATTTCAGAATTTAATTGAAGAAAATATATTATTGATATGCACCCAGAATAACTGTAATTGCATTTCATCGTGTGGTCCTTAAATGTGTCATCAATATATTGAAGCTACACTTTAGGTGGACATGGAGTAGTATTTATGACTGTCGTTTCAAGTTCTTCCATGAAAATGTTGCTTAGCAAGGGTGACAGTGATGATCCCATGACCATCCCTTAATTCTGTTGGAAGAATTTGTTGTTATGCAGAATGTTAATAATTCCATTATACTATCAATAGGTAGAATTGTTCTAGATTGTAGACTTATCATCATATAACATTTTCCTTACAGTAGCTGGTACATTTATAGACTTTCCAAATCAAAGCTTATCATTATGCCAGTTCTTTCCATTTTCATGTCCCTGACCAATTCTACAAAATACTTAGAATCCCTAACAAAGGATTGTGTCATGTATGTCAGTGGAATAAGAACTTTGAGAAAAAATCTCGACAAATTTTGACATGGTGAATTTCTAGAACTAACAGTAAGCCTTAATGGAACATTGTCTTATGAATTTTAGGTATTCCTTATAGGTGAGGAATCTTGCTGGAATATGAAGTTAATTTATTTTTTTCTGAATTACTGAAATACTTGCAATTTTTTCGGAGTAATGCTTGCAATTTTACCTCTGTATTTGGAATTGGAATTTTTCACTATCTTTTTGCATTGGCCTGCTGTGAGATGTTCTTATATTTTATCAAATCAGATTTATCCATTACAACTGTAGTGTTACTTTTGTCAACAGGAAGAATGATTATAGCTGTATTCTGAGAGATTTAATAGCTTTCCTCTAATCATACGAAATGTTTGATTTCTGCTTTTGGTGACTCTCAAGTGTCCTTTTATCTCTCCAGCACAATTCTGCTGCTGCTTCCAGATGCAATTTTTGGGTAACGTCCTCAGTGGCTACCATTCTATCCAATAATGGGACAGTAGATGGTATAATGATGAAGTTAAAACCTTTTCCAAGAACAGATAATTCAGTATTAGTAATGTGTTTAGAACTAAAGGTTTCACTGACAAAGCTGATAGATTGCTAGTTGTATTATGACTTTTGATTTGCTGCTTCTTCTGATGTTTTTTTCTCCTTCCATGTAATTTACAACATGATCGTTTCACTGCTTGACAAATTCTTGAGAAATTATCTGTAGGTTTATTTTTTAGAAAAGTTCCACAATTCTAATGGAATGCAAGATTTGATACTTTGAAAACTGTTGAACATTTATTCTTTCTCTCAATAAGGCCTCATTTACTTTCTGAATAATCTCAGCTCTCTTTGAGGAAATAAGTTTTAATTTGCAGATCCTTAGAAATAATCTCATTTGGTTTACATTTACATAAGAAAGTTAAATGATTTTCTAGTTTAGTCAATTTTAATATAACATTGGGTTCATACTGAGTACTTAGTATTTGTCCGAAGGTTTGTGATGATAGTATATTACATGTGATAATATGTTGGACTATTCCTATCATCTATCAGTAAATGATGAATGTATAGAAAATTTAAATTTTATTCAGACAACTTGTTAGTAATAACACATCATCACAAACTTTCAGGAAAATACTAAATGAAACAATGTTTGAGAATCAATTAGAAGTAGGGCCATTCTATCTTCAGAAAATTAGCAAAGAAAGACAAAGAAAACAAAAAGTTAAAGATGACTTTTATGATGATTAGACAAACCAATCCACCAATCCCAAATATTTTCACATATTTCACATTTTGATCTTTTATTTGTTTGATATCTTGCAATGTTATCTTGTACCAATTGTAGAACAAATTTTCTTTCTGAAATGTATTAGCCAATTGATTCTTTCAATTTATTACATAATACAACAAGAGCTATTTTTATTATTATTCTAAACCCATCTATTGAAAGATTGAGTAGGTAGTGGTTATCAGTTAGTAGTGAAAATTTAAACCCCATTTCCATACTGGTTTTTGGGTTTCACTTTTATCAACGAGAATTTGGGGATTGAAAGCTGGATCCATTGCAAAAATAAAGGAATTAACGATAGCTATCTGAAGCATTAGAGCATTGTTCCCAACATTTAAACTCCAAGTTCTAATTGATTAAGAAAAAAGTTAAAAAACAATCTGGTAATAGGAATTAAGTGTTGCACTACAATATAATAAACACTAATTAATAACAATGGGGCTGACTAGTAGTTGTGAGAAAGATTATTGTTTCTGAAAAAATTAATACCTTACTTAATTGTAATTTACTATTCTATAGTCAGCCGAATGCTTCTGCTGGAAGCAATTAATGTTATACCTCTTTAGAATGTTTTTGAGTAAATACTAATTGTGAATTCACATAGCTTTGTATTTTCAAGTGGCAGATGATATCTATATTTTATTCTCTTTTAATTATTTTTATTTCTTATTCAATTTGTAAAGTTTAGAATATATTGATGATACATGGTAACTACATAAAATATCTATAATATCTGCTTACATAGTAATATATGTTAAAATCACTCATTTATATATATTTAGTGAATTCATATATTGTGAAAATATTATATTTTGTAAGATTTGGTCTGTGAAGCTTCCATTTCATTAAGTTATGAAATTTTTAGCATGTTGTTTTACAGCTATTCGATCTTGAAACCATGTTAAATGAATTCATGTTTAGTGAAGACTTCCTGCATTTTTCATAGTCATGATCTTTAAATGTTTAACAATTTATTTAAAAATTCAAAATTATATTGAGTTCTAAAAATAAATGCATTAATTTATTTTAAGATTTTTAAAAATTTATTATTTAAAAAAAAATCTATAAATTTGTTTAAATGTCCAAGGATTAAAAAAAAAAAGGGTTGAAATGCATCGAAATCGAAGTGCATTTAGAATTAAGATTCCTTTACATTATCTTCTTTAATTACTGATATTTATTATCTTTTGAAAGGAACACTTTTTTTTTTAATGTAATAATTTCAAGAAATAAGCAGTATTTTATTGTATTCAAATTTGATTTATTCAAATTTTTTCATTGTAATAACTACAAATTTAAAAGTAATATACTAAAGGGATACAAAATTATTTTTGCCATAAGAAAGCCTTAAATGTAACTTAAGATTTAATACAGATTACATATATGGTTATGGAGATATAAATATTTATTTAATTTGTCTAAAAATAGTTCCTATAACTTGATCTTTTTTTCTTTCTAAATTATCTAAAATAAGAACAATTAAAAACTACCATAATTACAAGTGCATATTTTTTGCACACACACATTTGATGACATCATCTTTAAATACGTATGTTATATTAGTGATTGTTAGATTAGAAATTGTATTAGATATAAACTTTAATTAAAGATTTTCTGTATTTAAATACAGTCATATGGTATTATAATTTTAATTCCATTCATTTTCCTCTCCATACATGTGTTATTATTATTTATCAATTTAAACACATGATTTAAGATATCCGTAAAAAAACTCATAACACCCAAGATGCATTTCTGGATGAATTAGCACTCTTCAGTTGACTAAGTCACCATATCATGGATGTCATCATCATCGCTGTTGAGTACTTATTTATTGAAAACTATTACACTTCAATGAATTGTATGTTTCTATGGGTAACTACTGAATGATTATGAAAACGTGAGAGAATATAATATTGGACACATGGTGATTGCTGATTCAGCTAAAAATTCATCTTAGAAGTCATTTGATTTTTTTCACACATCTTTATTCATATAAGAGTAACTTCACTCTACTCTGGATTCTACTATTGTAATCTTGAATAATCATTGGACATCAGGTGAGTTAATACGATAATCTCCACATCACCAGACTGCTGTCTAGGTTTTATTTTTCTCAATGAGGATACAGAGTTGGAACTAATGCATACTTGTATTTAGCACCCAGCATTTATTCCTTTATACTATTCAAACTAATTACATGAAATTTAATAAATACTAAGGTTTTGAACTTAAGCTAGCTAACCTGCATGGTTACATAGATCTGATATATCAGTTTTAATATATTTTAAAGGCATCAGTTTATTCATATGCCGAAATGGTAAAGGCAAGAAAAAATATTATTAAGCTAAGGATATACCTTTTTTTTTCTTAATTATAAATTATTACTCAAACCCCCCCCCCCCCATTAAATAATATTCTTATACATTACATAATTTATTTTAATTACAAGCAATTTTGATATCAAATATATAAAAACTGCATTTGAGCAAAAAAATATATATATTTTTTTAAAGCTTTAATTTGCTATTAGTTTTCTCAGGTAATAACAGATTTTGAGATTATGTATTTAATTGCCTAATTGTAACTTTTCCTTGTTTTCTCTTTATATCTTAGGTCATTTTCATCTTTTTATAATGTCTTTAAAATAATCTCTAAAATATAAATAGGATTGTCCTCTCTCTCAAAAACTGTTTATGTTTACTGTAAAATACTGTTTTAGGAAGTTTGTTATTATTTAATCACTATACTTTCTCATTCCAACCAAAATGTGGGTTTAATATAGATTCATTATCATGACATCAGTCAAATTGTAGAACATATCAATTACTTATTATGATGTTACTGTCATATTTTTAGATTATTACAGAAAAATCTTAATAATAGTCATAAGGGAATCACCCTAACGTATGCTGTATGAATTTATAAAGCTGAGAAATACTCTCACTCTAAACACAAGATAAAGTCTTTGAAAAGATAAGATGGATTCACTTTTATCTTTTCAGAGACTCTACCTTGTGTTTAGAGTGAGAGTATTCCTCAGCTTTATAAATTCATGCAACATGTGTCAGAGTGATTTCCTTATGACTATTACAAATAAAACACAATGCTAGATAAATAAATAAGTAGAATAATCTTAAATGCATTTTTTCAATGGCTTTATGTTGTCTTTCACTTTTATAAAATACATTTCACAGACTAATAACTAATTTAATTAAAATAGTTATATCACTATGGTGAAATATTGTTTAACTTCTTAAATCAGGTAATAGTACATTGGAGCTTATATTGCATCTCAACATTTAAATCTCCTTTTCTATTTTAAAAAGTACAAAGATATTTAAATTTATTTATATACTCGAGCTGACAAAGATCTAAACTAAAAGTTGCTGAGAATTTTTCTTTTATCAGTGAATGATAAAGTATTTGAGATTTTTTGACTATTAACTATTAAATCAATTGCATTCAAAATATTATGAATGGTCCATAAATCAAAATACTAGCCTGTAAACAGAATTTATTTATATTAGAAAAACACAATTAAGATTGTTAAAACAGCAATAAATTTTCCCATACAATTGTCCCCATTGGATGTTTTAATGATTTAATATCAATCCTAATCAAAAGATAATGGCAAAGATACCGTTAAAAGACCAAAGACACCAAAATGTACAAATACTGAACTGAATTTAGATCTAAGCAAATTAACTTGGATTGAAAACATTATTGTGTTTTCATTTTGGACTGTTAGCTGTATAGTTAACCAAAAAGATAAAAAGTGATTGCTGGATGGATGCAGTAGATACAAAGATCCAGGTGTACTGCTCTTAGATCCAAGGCTCCTCATTGGTGCAAGCCATAAACTAGAAACTAGTCTGGGGATGGCACTGGATAAGGATTAAAATGTTCTATTATCAAGCATTTATTAATTACTATAAGTTGCACTTGATGGCACTACTGTAATGGAGAAATTTGCTACTGTTCTAATAGTTTGTGTAAGCATAAAAAAGAGTGGTAATATGATGTTTTAATAATTTCAGAGATTCTAATCAACTAATGAATTTAAGTGATCATAAGTATACCTATACATTTCACAAGAATTCTTCTGAATGGTTTTATATTTAAATGCACTATTGTCAAATTACGATCTTTATATGTTATTTAGCATGTGACAAAAGATTGCACTGTAAGTCTTTACTAACATCTTCAGAAATTCTGTTATAAATTTCTTCAGTTGAATTATTTTCAGAAACTCTATTATAAATTTCTTCGGTTGAATTAGGAATAATTGCAATATTGTCCAAGTCCCTAAAATTCCTACTCTTTGCAAACACTTGTTAACCAATTTCTTGATGTCTTAGCTAGTTTATATGGTGAAAGAAAACTACATGATATTCAACTCAGTGTAAAGTCTAACTTGGGATCTTCTGTTCTTGGAATTCCTAGTCACATCAAATGAATGTTAATATTAGGAGTTGCTGATATCTATATTTATTTTATCAGTGCTGCTGTTGATAATAACAGTAATAATAATAATAACCTCTGTTATCATTATCACATGCTTTATTGCTTAAAGTTCATAAAAACTTAAGGATCTTGATCTTAAAATTGTATGATGCAGTGCAATGCTAATAGAGTAGCAGTTTTTGAACCTTAGATCAATCTGGGTCATTTTTGTTGCTCAAATTTTTTATGAATTCCCTAGCAATGAAACCATTCAGTTATTTATTTATTTTTCAGTACTATTTAAAAAAAAAAGATTAGATGTAAATTATCTTATTTACAATATGATACTTAATTGTGTGATTCCTTTAATAGATTTTTAAGAGTTAAAGGAAGAGGAAGTTATTATAATTGTGAAATTGATTTCCAAGTGCACATTTTTGATTTGATGAAGTTTAAAAATTATAGATATTGCTTAACGGGTTTTATGTATTGAGAAATATATACAGAATGTTTATAAAGAAACATTCTGAAAGATTTTGAAGATGAACATTTTTTTATTATTTCCATTTGCAGCTTTTTTTGAAGCTTAATAAACAGATTTTATGAATGGATTTGAACAATCATAAAATCAGTATCTCGAAATCTGGAAATCTAAGTTTTATATTAATAGTTAGTGAAAATTATTGAGTATATGAAATGAATTCTTAACTCTTTGCAAAGTTTAAGATTGGAAAGAGATTGCCTTCTGTACACTGTCTTTGCTGAAGTTTAAATTGGAAAATATTCATGATTGAATTCATTTTTACTTGTATTTTCGTATTGACCTGTTAAAAGGAGTAAACCAATAAAATACTACCTGAATCCATCACATGACTTTAGCTTATATTTTGCCGTTATAATACATAGAAACTGAGCTGATGATAAATCTGTTTGACTATGTCTGCACGTTAGTTTAGATTCAAAACATTATGTTTTTAAATTCAGGCATATAGCTGGTATTTATAACAGAGAATTAAATAATAGGTGCTGGAAGGAGGGTGATTAGATTGTAAACGTTCAGGTGTACTGTTCCAAGATCTCACTAATGAAAGCCATAAGCTTGAAACTAGTGTGGGGATATTGGATAAGGCTACATAGAATAGGGATTTAATAACTACTATCACCCAGCATCTAGTATTACTTACTAAAGCTTACAGTAAGTGGCATAAAGATAGTGGAAAATTATGCTGTTAAATGGTATATACTGTTAATAAGAAATATACATTGCAAGTCTATTTATTCATTTCAAGTTGTGGAATTTATTCACCTTTCATCTCCATAAGATTATAAAATTATAAAAGCATTTTTTTATAGCTTAACTAAAATTTTCAACACTATTCCAGTATTCTATGTGCATTCTCAAGGTTTTCAGTGAGTAACATAAAATGTCAATATTGAGCCCCTTGATTTTATAAAGTTAATGCTTGAGACTCAAGTTTTTTGAATGCATCAAACCATGAAAAGATATAAAGTATTTTTTTTTCTTTTAAATGGTATATAAAAAAAGATTAAATTTTTTCTTAGTCGTTTTTAATTGATTGAAAGTAATTGTCACCTACAATTGTCTTCATATTTCAAAGGCAAAGTTCTATTAATTTCACTAATAAGAAAGGACCAGCTAAATAAATCAAATTTAAAAACTTTTATTGTTGAGACTTTTTCCTTTAACTACAAAAACATTCCATACCTGTTCTAGACATTTTCTCAAACTCTTTCTTTAGTTCAAAATTCTTGTCAGTTTTTCCCATATAATATATTGTCAGAAAATATTTAACATTTTGAAAATATTGTTTTCTCTCTTTTTTATATTATTTTATTTTAATTTATCTTTGATGTTTCTTATTGTAACAATATTTAGTATTATATATATTCTTTGTGATAAACATTTTTGGAACAGTTTAAGCAGACAGATTTATTTTTTGATTCAATAAAAAAAGTGAATTTTTTCCCCATGGTCTTTGAAATATATATATATTTATTCTTTGATAAAGTCATTGTAAGGGCTTTTGTTCATCAGAAATTAATGATTAAACTTATAAAGTAGGTGTATAGATTTACAGCATATCACAAGTAATGCACTAAATGCAAAATTTTCATAATAGAATTGCACTAAATATGCTGATCCACAGTAAAGAACATGAAATGATAAAAAATACTTGTCCAAAAATAAAATAGATTCTTATGATGTTAGTTGATACTGTCAAGTATTTACGAAACCAAACAATTATATTTTTACATAATAAACTATTTTTAGAGCAAAATCGTACTATATTTTGATTTAGCTAAAGGCCATATAAAACTCATGTGATCATGGTTTCTCGTGTGTGGACTGTATATAGCAAAAATTTTATTGGTCTTATTAGGCTGTTCCAAAGACATTTAAAAAATAGATTTTAAAGTTAAATTTTATTAATACTATAGCTATATAATCTTGCAAAAACTTTTTGGGACTGATGGATAATGATGTAATCAAGGAAATTCTAGATTTGTGTTGTTTGGTGTCTTATGATATTTGCATAATTAATTAATAGTACAATCCCCCCCCCCCCATAAGTATCAATTCTTAAATTCTATGGAGAACTGCTATATTCAATTGGCAAAGTCTCTATTGATTGTATTAAAAGTAAAATCATTTAGTTACTTGCAGTTTAGTTAAAAAAATTCATTGATAGCACCAAGAAGCATCTTTCGGAGTAAGTCTAAACTTTTACTGAAATCAGGAAGATCTAAATATGAATAATTTGGATTTTTTTTTCTGCACGGCTTTTGTAATCATTGAAATTTTAAAAAAGCTGAAAAAATTATTGTATTATATGTATGAGTCATACTTGTTTTTAAAAATATTATATGATGCTCAGCCAATAAGGATGTTTCAGTTTGAATTACTTCCATGCTCAAAAGGAATGTTTTCAACCATTTACAGTTAAGATGATCACATCTGCTGCCTTAAAACTTGTCAATTCACTTATCAGCAATTTGAACAAAATATTAAAAAAAAAACCAGAAATTAATAATTACTTATTTACAATGTATTGTAGCAACCATGTTTTTGCATAGTACATTAAGTCTCATGCCTTTTAATGGTGCTATGATCACAGCAATATCATTAATAATTAAAATTGTTGCTGTGAAGTATGAAATTTTAATTTTGTAATTTACAGTGCAATACTGTGATTATAATATCACAGCAAAAAGGCTGTTGCTATCTGCACAGATAAATATGCTTGAAATTCACAAATTTAACATCAGCTAAAACATTGTATTTTCATTTTATTATTATTATCATCATCATCAATTTTCATTATAAGAGTAGTGAAGAAAAAGTCATGTTCAAGTGGACTTATTTTTATGGTCCATATCTATATCGTAGCACAGTACAAATATATTTAAATATACTCTCAATTTATACTTCTTGTTTTTACAACTGCTCTATTCTATTTTTTTGTTAATTATTTTTGTTGGCGATGGAATGCATAAAACAGAAGTAAAAAAAATAAATTTGCATATGAACTGCATATAATTTCTAAATTTGGTTTTGTAGTTTTGTATATATAATTAAATATATATGTTGAAAACATGTTAGGGCTTGGAATCAATTGATGTGGATATGGAGAGAATTTTTATGCATATATTTATGCACACAATAAAGACTCTCTTAATTTATTCTGGAAAAGAACTTTGGTTATTGAATTTTTGAAAAATGGAAATCAAATTCTCATAAAAATAATGTTAACAAAATTTAATAAGGATTATAAAACATATATCATATGGACATATTTATTTATGTACATACTTCTAAAAAATAAGAAAGTATATTAAGAATATATATAATGTATGCATATTGCAAAATACAAATTTATTCTGAAACGTATTAATAAAATAAAATTTTTGAAGAGATTTTAAAAAATCATTTATATAATGCTGTAATAATCTTTAAAAGCTGCAAAATAAATAAATATATCATTTTCCCTTTTTATTGTTTTCAGTAAGAGAAGGTAAAAAATTTGCAATATTCTTTTCTAAAATTAAAAACAATTTTTTATTTGATTTGATTTATAATATTAAAACTAATATTAACTAATGAGTTTTAATATTAAAAAGTAGTGCAGAAAAAATACAAATAATTTTATTTGCTTAAAATTTTTAACATAAACTCACTTTCATGGTTTACAGCAACAATCTCATACAGATTTTGTGATTTTGGGCATTACGATGATGCTATGATCACTATATCTTTTCTACATTGTTTTAAACCAGGAATTTCTATAAATTTACATTATCAGAGCAGAGTTTTATTTTGTGCATTTATGAATTTAAAATTATTAGTTGAAAAAAAATAAATCTGAAGATATCAGCATTATATAGACCTTTTTTGGTAAAGACAATAGCTTAATTTGCATGACAAAGCCATAAGAAAGGTAGCCCTAGCTATCAATAGAAATGACAATTGGTGTAATGTTTTAGCCTGAAGCCAAACAACCAAATAATTTACATTTCTAAAGAAAAATGTAATTTTTCACAATTTGTTTTAAATTAAAGATTATTTATGCAATATTTTTATAAAAGATATTTTAAACCAAAAATTTACATTATCAATAGGAGATTTTAACAGTTAACTAAAATTGTCTTTGTCAAAATGATTAAGAAAATATATTTTAAAATTTTAATAAGTAAATATATTAACTTTTAATTTTTTTTTTCTTTGATGATAGTTAATCCCAAATATATACATTTCTTATAATAACATAAAATTTAAATATCGAATATTTCAATCTACTAACTTTTTGAATAGATAAATTACATCCAATGATACCCAGCACCATTTTTACAGATAAAAAGTGTGTTTAGAAATTTATTTTCATATTTTGCGAACATCAAATATTAATTTTAAAATGTCTATCATTTGAAAGTTTAAATTTATAATAAACAATGCTAAGATGTTCAATATATGATATATACAAAAGTTTTAATTGTCAAAATAAAATGTTCAAATATGAAGGAATATTAATGAAAGACTTGTTCAGTCCCATTCAAAATAGAAAGATGGAGTTCGCTGCTGAACAGGTTAATTTATTACTGTTGAAATATTCTCACTTGCCTCTATCTTATAATATTTTTAGTTGGAAATGTTGATTGAGATTGTTGTGTCATTTTTGAATAAAAATCAGAAATTTGTAATTTATAATTAACATTTTTTCCCCAAAAGTATTTACTGTGATGTTTAATAAACATGATTAGAAATATAAATGATTTTTTTTTTTGTTTAAAATTTATAATTTGAACAGTACTTATTACTATTATTAATTATAGAGGATAGTTATTTAATCTATCTCATACAACCAATACACATGACCACATACATATGAAAAAGATAAATGATCTCCAATATATGTATTTCATGCTACCAGCATTCATCAGTTGGTTCAGATCATCATCTCTCACATATATATATATGATCAATGCACAGTTCATATTAAAATATTAAATCTTCAAACTTTAATGAATAGGCTTCAATCCTCTCCATTCTCCAACTCTTTAGCCATTCATGTCATTGGATGGAATGTTCAATGCTTCTGTTGATGCCAATATTATTGTCATACCCATGTTAACCTTAAGACATTCTGCCCCCTCATATATAGGACCTTGTCCATTTAAATACATAGAAGCAGGAGCTTGAAAGTCTGGATTCAGATCCCCTATAATTACATCTAAACTCCAGGGGTATAAAGTATACCTGTATTTAAATTTTGGTTATTACAATATATTATCTATCAGCACATTATAGTAAAATTAAAATATTTGAACATATTAATTTTAAATGTGAAGACTTCTGGCAACCATTGGTTGAAAATGGTTGCCTTATTTTTAAAACACATTATACATTTTTATATTTTATCATCTTGCAAGTTGTTAAACAAATATTTTGCAATGAGGTTTTGTAAAGGGGTGAGATAATTATTGTACTGTTTTAAATCAATTTATTATGATTCTTTAAATTATAGCAATAGTAAACTCCGTACAATAGTGCCACCAAGTGAAAACTTTGTAATTAAAGGATCGAGGAAAATTTTTGCATAAAATCCATATCTAGCGCCTGCCTATTCATCAACATCCCCAAACTAATTTCTAGCTTGTGGCCTTCGTCAATGAGGAGCATTGTATTTGAGAGCACTGCTATTAACAATCTATGTAAGCATATAAAATGGTGATCATGTGATGATGTTTTGATGGTTTTTTTGAATTAATGAATAGTAAAGATTTAATTATTATAAATCCTTTAATTTTGAAAGTTATGAAATCTTATATGCATAAATCAAGTAAATGATTGAGACAATTTTCATGCTAAGTAATAGAAACAAAATCATTGAAAGAAATTCTTATATTTTTTTATTTTTCTGGTACTCTAGTTGTGGATTGATTTTTGAATATACACATAGTTTTGATACAAAATACCTCAATGAGAAGTAACTCAAAAGCTGTTCTACCTCTTTACCCATGAGACTTTCAGTTCAAAATATTAAATTGAAATTCATTTTTTTTATAAATTTTTGGCTTTACCTATTAGTTATCTTTGCTAGATAAGATCTTATTTTGACTAATATTGTATGAGATTATGATATAATTCATAATTTAACTTACTCAATCTTAAAAAGATAATATTCTTTTGTTTGAAAAAATGATAGGTAAAAATTGTTTATGAGGTATATCCATGATTCATCCTATTAATTATCACTTGATAGTGAGTTCAAAACTTAACTCATTGTAAGGTTTTGTGGTCAAAACAATTCAATCTTCATTAAAATAGCCTGATTTTCCAAAAAAAAACAAAAACATCCTGTTTATCTACATTACATGAAATATAGTTGTTCCTTTTAGAGTAACTCATCTCATGCAGTTTTTTCAGATTAAGTCGTCTACGTGATTGCTTTTTTTTTTAAAGATCAGCTGAGTTCAAAACTGTATTTCATTTCTTAAAAAAGAAAACACAAACTGTTGTATTAATTTATATCTCCTCTTTGTACATATGGGTATATTTTCTTTCTTTTTAAATAAAAAAAAAATTAACCATATAGACTATCTAATGTTAAATCACCAGAAATGACTGATTGAATTTTACTCTAAAGAGTATAGCTTTATTACAATTATATATTGTCAGTCTTGAGTGTGTGTTATAACTATTGAAGGTTGTATTATGAATATGTCAGATTGATGAATGCCATTAATGCATTCAGTGTAAATTTTTCTCTCCACTAGATACCATCAGAAGTGGTTTGATAAATGTTATTGTATTGTTTGCCTATGTTCCGTTAATCATGGAATGTTCTTTACTTGGGTTCCAAGTACCAAAGATATATTTGATAATATCATATAAGAAGACATTGAAACTTTATGTCAGTAACTAATTTGCAATATTCTAATTTTTTTCAATTTTATATTTCTGGAGTGTTGTGAAGGCTTCATGTCAGTTTTCAAAGTGTGTGTGGGTACGTGTGTCAGTAATATTGATTTCTCATTCAAAACCTTAATGTTTGGGAAGAAATTACTGCCAAATATTTGATATATTATTTTATATATTCACACACATACACTTCACCATAATTATAATAAAATTATATTTGATTATATATTTAATATTTATTATTATTATTATTATTTTTTCCAGAGATTTAAGTGAAAATGAAATTACTGAAGTTCGTGCCAACTCTTTTAAACAATTGCCCACTCTGGAAAAGCTGTAAGTAACCGTTAGATTAATATTATTTTAATATAAATTTTGATTAGATGCACAACAATTTTTTTTAAAATCTATATTAAAAATTATAAATCATTTTATTTAGATAAAGAGGAAGAATTATTCAGAATAAAGAACAATCAACAGTTACATAAAAAAAAAAAAATCTGAAAAATGTTAGTAGTTTTTGTGAAGCTCAAGTCTTTGGTTTTGTAAACTCTGGCTTGAGTTGAAAGGTAGCTATTGTTTGATTTCAAATGAAAAAATTTATGGTTGATACTATTTTGAAGGAAATATTGATGGGCTACCAACTGTTTTCTTACTTCAGATATTGTTAGAATGGTACTAAAAGCTTAGTCAGATTGAATTTGGGTCGAATTGAACTTTGCTTATTTCTGAGGACAAGGTCACAGGCTTATTAGCAGCCATATTTCAGTAAGTACTGACTGCCTCCTCTGGTGTTGATTGTGGAAAGGCATTTCATTAAACCAGTAGGGTAGCACTTCTGGTATTAAAAAAACGAGATGGGTCTAGTATGACTTTGATTCTCAGATTTTATGAAAATAAGTACAGTATATTCTTTCTCTAATTTTTTTTTACCTCTTTCTATTTTATGTCATTCTTTTTTTTTTTTTTTAGATTAAATAGCAATAGTTCAAATAGAAAAATGAAAGAGGAAGAGGGGAGGGGTGTGCTCATAATATTGCTTTAGAAACATCTGAACTTTATGACTGAGGAGGGGAGGGAGTATGGCCTACATTTCAAATGGAATCTATCTCTTGTGATTTATAGGTAAATTTCAAATCCTAAAATTTAGCTTTGAGAAGTAGAAAATTTTAAAGAATATTTATTGTAAGTATTAAGGCTTTTTTTTAATACGCGTGCACGCGCGTGTGTGTACATATATAAATAGCTGAATATATATAAAATTTTTAATACGGTTTCTAAGGGAATGCTATATTATAAATTAAAATTTAAAACGTTTAAGAAACAAATCCTTTTAAAATTGGGGGTTTCCATAACATTTCTGGTCCATTGATTTTGTTACATTTAAAGAACATGTATCAGTTATTTTCATATTAATTTCATTCAAATCAGAATCATGTTCAAAATCTACTAATACTTGAAACAGATTTGTAAGTTCTAATTTAAATTCATTAGAATGGTTCTGAAGATTAGGAATATCAACTGTAAATATTGTTTTTTCTTAATAATTTTTGTCTCTTTAGTTTGCATTAACATGTATCTTACATTAAACAATGATGTATCTTACATCTTATTAATTGATGATCACTTGTGTTAAATTTATTAAGAACATTACAATCTTGAAATATGTATTTTTTATTAGTCAAAATATAATCCATTTCTGCTATACCTTTATTTGGATGCTTCCATGTCCATTTCCTTTTAACAATTGCAACAAAGATAGCTGGTAGAAAAAAGCAGCAGTTGACCAATAAAATTTATACTGAGACTAGAGAATTTATGAAGAAAAGAAGAAATATGAAGATATACAAAAATGATGTATTAAAAAGAATTGAATATCTTGAATTTTGTAAAATGGTGCAGAAAAGAGTTCAAAATAATATAAGAAAATATAACTGTGAACTAGCAAGGAAAGCTGTAGAGGAGAATAAAAGTCTCAAGAGTGTAAAACAACACTTTGGTATTGGCAGGAAATTTATATCTGCACTAAAAAAAAGATGGAATTATTACTAAAAAGAGAGATGACATCATGAAATGGATAGAAGGCTTTTATCAAGAATTATATAGTAATAAAGAACAAGTACCTCCTATATCTATTATATCTTCCGAATTGCCCAGAATTTTAAATGTAGTAGTGAGACATATAATTAAATTTATGAAGAAAGAAAGGCTCCAGGTAATGATGAAATTATAATTGATATATTAAAAGAAACAGGTGAAGAAATTTTTTTTTAGCAAAGTTATATATCAAATCTAAATAAATAATATAAAAACTCTGTCAGATTATGAAAATTATTCTACACGAAATAAAGCGTGATAAATAGAGCACAAAAACATTAATTATAAACAACAATTAGCCAAGCGCTTTCGGTACTGTATACCAGAATCATGGCAACATACTAGAACTGAATGGTTAATATTCCAGTGCATGCTCAGTGGAACACTAGTGTTATGCTGATTAATAACGTTTTTAGACTTTGCAATAAACCAAGCCTCTTTCAACTTCCTTTTTCGATCATTTGACTCATTCATTGCACACAGTAGTAATACTTTGAGGATAAAACTCGTGGCCACAATTACTTTCATGATTTGAAAAAACAGAATTAACCTGCAAATCACTTTTAGATTTTTTGTACTGATAAATATGCTGTTGCAATCGCATTAAAACATTCGCCTTCGTTTCCCCGAAATAAATAGCATTACAATCAATTTTTTGGCAAGTAATGGAATAAACCACTTCATACTTATTCATTTCTTCTACATTATCCTTTGAATTGTTTATTAATCTATTCAAACACAAAGGGGAACGGAATCCTACATTATAATCTTCACTGATAATATTTTTTAATTTCTTACTTATAGGTGGCACATAAGCTAAAGAAAACCACTTTTTGACTTTTGGTGGATTATAATGTAGACTCTTGTAAAGCCAGATTTATTGTGAAAGTGTTGGAATGGATTAATGGAGATATTACTGCAAGATATGGAAAGAATCATTATCAAATGAAAAATGGTTGGCCAATGGGATTGGCAGTGAGTGGTATTGTGTGTGGTTTATATGTTTCAGAAATGGAAAAACATATTGTGGAGCCATTTATAAGGAGTTATGATTTAATATATAGAAGATATGTGGATGATGTTTTTGTGTATAGTTCAAAAGATGTGATAATGAATATGTTCAATGAATTAAATGAGAATTCCGGTTTGTCATGGACTATTGAGTTTGAAAAGGATGGTATCTTAAAGTATTTAGATGTAAATGTATATAAATGCTGTAATATATTTGGGTATAAAATGTTTGTTAAACCATTGAATATAAGAGGTTTTATGCATCCATCATCGAATGTTCCTTTGAATTATAAAATGGCTGGATTTAAATGTTTTTTGTATCGTAATTTGCATCTTTGTAAATTTGAAGCAAATAGGAAAGATAATATTGATAAATATATGAATGACTTGATTGGGGTGGGATACAAGAAAACTATATTACACAGACAATTGTGTTTGTTTTATCAGAATTTGAAGTTTAACCATAAAGTGGATATAAATAATAAAGCAGTCAAAAAGTGGTTTTCTTTAGCTTATGTGCCACCTATAAGTAAGAAATTAAAAAATATTATCAGTGAAGATTATAATGTAGGATTCCGTTCCTCTTTGTGTTTGAATAGATTAATAAACAATTCAAAGGATAATGTAGAAGAAATGAATAAGTATGAAGTGGTTTATTCCATTACTTGTCAAAAAATTGATTGTAATGCTATTTTATTTCGGGAAAACGAAGGCGAATGTTTTAATGTGATTGCAACAGCATATTTATCAGTACAAAAAATCTAAAAATGATTTGTAGGTTAATTCTGTTTTTTCAAATCATGAAAGTAATTGTGGCCACGAGTTTTATCCTCAAAGTATTACTACTGTGTGCAATAAGTCAAATGATCGGAAAAGGAAGTTGAAAGAGGCTTGGTTTATTGCAAAGTCTAAAAACGTTATTAATCAGCGTAACACTAGTGTTCCACTGAGCATGCACTGGAATATTAACCGTTCAGTTCCAGTATGTCACCATGATTCTGGTATACAGTACCGAAAGCGATTGGCTAATTGTTGTTTATAATTAATGTTTTTGTGCTCTGTTTATCACGCTTTATTCGTATAGAATAATATCAAATCTAAATGATAAAGATGTACCAGATGATTGAAAGATTACAGTATTTAAAAAAGATGATAAAGAAGGTATTAGAAATTACAGACCTATCAGTTTTTTATCAGTTTTATGCAAAATTTTTACCAACCTAATTACAACTCGTCTACAGAGAACATTGGATTTCTTCCCCAGCTCTACCAACTCCTAGATGAATATGCGGGCAAATATTACGTTAAAAAGCTAATCCTACAAAAACTGCAGTATGGCGAATCAACAAAGGAAAGAACCTAACATCAAAATTCACTGGAATGGCCTAAAATCTACTAGGTTTCCCGGTGGCGTTGTCAAAATCTGCAATGAGGCTGCAGATTCAAAATATGCTCATAGAGAAGACCAAAAAAACTGTTAGCAGCTTATCCTTAATCTCCCTGTCACTCCCAGGCAAGGTGACACTGCTCAATATGTTGGTCTTCCCACGGATTGCATACTACTTTCCAATCATAAAACTAACCAGGGCCTTTCAAAACACCATTAACACAACATGTACACAGCTACTATGGAAAAAAACACCAAATAAAATAGTCTGCATTAGTCTTCGGAAAATGCAAAAACCTAAGGATTTGAATGGTCTGGGGTTGCATGCAGTTCAGGTATTATACATGCAAAGGCTAATAGCGGCACTGAAGGCAGTGAAAGAGGCAGACTCGGAACTTCAAATTGCCAGTACAGTTGAACCTACTGACACCCACCGCCCATAAAAAGCAAATGGATAATGCAAATGGAGGTCTACGTGGCAGGGCTCATATAGGACATGGGTCAGCTATATAGTAACAAAAAAACCTATTGGGATACCTTTAAGTACATGTATCCCAGCCAACAAAAAAACCCAGGAAGACTAAATATATCCATAAGATCACTGCTTAAGAAAGCTAGATCTTGGGCCATGGAGCCCAAATTAATAGATTGTATCATAAAATACCAACTCGATGCGCTTCCCACAAGGCAATTTATGGTGGACTGCAGAAGGTTCAAAAACATTACTCCAATATGTGTGCTCTGTAGTGAAGATGAAGAGACAATGGATCACACCTTCTCTCACTGCAAAAAATTTATAGAACTTGAAATAAGACTGCAGTCCAGTGTCCGGTCAGGATGTGCCTCTATTCTGATATATGTAAAGCAATGAGGAGTGGCACTTTTGCCATGATCCAGATGGCCATCATAATACTATTCGCAAAATGGCTCACTAGGTATCACTTCGTATTCCAGTCCAGCATGAAAAGTCCATGGGAAGTTTTCAAGGAACTCATGACTAAGCTTAAAACTAGAGATCATCTAATGGCCCCGGCCAAACTGTTCTCTGATACTTGGAAGCAGATGTCTCTAGACCAAATACCAAACACTACTACTAAAATATTGTCCAAACTATAGAAATGGATGGTAAACCTATTTCGTGCTGCAGTAAGTGGGACAATTGCAAATGGTGGTCTAAATACACCATTGAAATTGACAAAGTTGCAGGGATTAGGAATATAAACACCCCTGAAGTGCAAAGAGTGATGTGATACACCTGACAAACCTTGGGTTTAATAATCTAATAGCTAGGGTGCCATAAACAATTGGAAATGCCATGGAATCTAGCTAACTACACAGGGATAGACTGGTGCAAACAAAATCACATGACTGTCCAGGCCCCTTGTGTGGGAAAAACAGGTAGTGGGACACCCAAGAATTCTTAATTTTAAGAAAATTATGTATTATAACTCATGTAGTTTTCAAAATAAATTTATTTCTTAATAAAAAAAAACAAAACAGTGGATTTCCACCAACCAAGAGAACAAGCTGGATTTAAAAGTGGTTTTAGTACAGTAGATCATATCCAGATATTGAGAGAAGTTATAGAAAGGACAAATAAATATGAGTTGCCATTATGCTTTGATTTGTAGATTATGAAAAGGCATTTGATTCTATAAATATTTCTTCAGTGATTAAAGCATTGGATCATCAAGGTATAGATCCAGGATATTGTCATATTTTAAAGAATATTTATAAAAATGCAACAGCAACAATTAGATTACATAATGATACTAGGAAAGTCAACATTGAGAAGGGTGTAAAAGAGTGAAAGTAAATGGAGATTATTTAAGCCATTTAGATTTTGCACATGATATAGTTGTTTTTGCAAATAATGTTTTAGAGCTTCAGGAAATGTTGCAAGAGTTATCAGACGAAAGCAAGGAAGTAGGACTAAAGATAAATATTAAAAAAATTAAAGTAATGTTCAATGGATTTTCTCAAAATATGAAAATAAAGATTGATTATGATGAGTTAGAAGTTAACAGCTATAAATACATTGGTCAGATTATTAATACAGATGGAAACATAATGGATGAAATTAATCATAGAATTA
Organism: Epiperipatus broadwayi; assembly: GCA_028023455.1. NCBI lineage: Eukaryota > Metazoa > Onychophora > Udeonychophora > Euonychophora > Peripatidae > Epiperipatus > Epiperipatus broadwayi. The sequence continues at coordinate 636,645 of JAQFVV010012735.1, read as the reverse complement.
AACTTGGTTGGAGTGCTTTTGATAGAAATAACTTGATACTAAAAGGAAACACACCTATGTGTTTGAAAAGGAAGGTTTTTAATAAATGTGTTTTACCAGTTCTTACTTATGGATCTGAGACTTGGACACTTAATAGAAGAGCAATACAGAGACTTCAGACCACTCAAAGAAGTATGGAGGGATGCATGTTGGGACTAACAAGAAGAGATCGAAAACGCAATACATAGTTAAGAGAAAAAACAGGTCTTACTGACCTCATTGAAAAAATTAAAAGACTGAAGTGAAGTTGGACTGGATATATTGCTAGAAGAAATGATAATAGATGGACAATTGAAATCTTATACTGGATTCCAAGAGATTGTAAAAGACCCAGAAAGAGATCACATATGAGATTGATGGATGAAATAAGAAAGTGTACAGGAGTGATATGGGGAAGAGAAGCTAAAAATCGGAGAAAATGGATTGAACTAGAGACCTTCATTCTGCAGTGAATTGATAATGATTGATGATGGTGATGAAAGAACACACAGTAATAATTTAGCATGGCCCTGTGAAATTTAAAATACTTGGGGCTTTTCCTATGAAATTAAGAAGTTAAAATTTCAGGATTAACTTTACTTGGATATGCCACTTATATGTGGGTATAACACATGATATCTCAAGGAACTAACTATATGATTATTTATTTTACTTATTTATTAATACTTCTCTCTTCACCTCATTATGAACTTCTCATATTTTTAAATTATCTATTTGCAGTTAAAAAATTTAAAAAATATTAAATAAGTTAATTTTAATGTCTACACTTTTGAATATATATATTTATAAATAGGCATTTAATATGAAATTTAATTTTAATAATAATATAAAACCATGACAACTTTATGCCTAATTTTACATCTAAATAATTTTTTCTCCAATAATAATAAAAATAAATATTTGTTGATTAGCTTTTTCCTAAACTTTATTAGATGTGTAAATATTAAATCCTAGTAATCTAAACTGTAAACTTTTTCTTTTAAGGTATCAACCTATTTAGTAATTTTTTTTTCTTTACTTCCTCTGTTTATTTTTTAAAAGTTCTATAGCAGGCATGGCTAAACTGCAGTGTGTGAGCCATATCGGCTTTCTAGATGGTCTAATGCAGTTCATAAAATTTTTGAGATAAATTTATGATATAATTTTTATTAGAATGATGTATATGTATTTTATTTTGAAATCATACATATTGTTTATGACTGTATATCGTCAACTTTGATGATTTTATTGTTATTTTTTCTTGGAAATATAACACATTGTTCAAACTTATTCTTTCAGTTTTTATTTGTATTTCAATGTTGTTTTATTTGTGCAGTGTCATTTCAAATGTCATCAAGTATATTCTTCTACTTTGACTTTCAAACATCAACTTCTGCTATTTTAATCATGGAGTTTGTAAAATCAAAATATTGAGAACAGCTGATAAATGAACATCTTACAGAACTATTGGGTACTTGTTAACAAATTGAACATCAAATTTTACTGTTCTTGCTAATCAGATATAATCACATGTGAGTAATAAATAATTTTTTATTGATTTTGTTTGTTCTCACTTATTAATATTGTTCCCTTTATTTTTTATACAGTTAATAAATTATATAAATAAAAAAAGATATAAGTCAAATATTTACTTCTGTTAAAAACTTCAAAATTTAAGGGTTCTTGAATACATATCTGTTTTAGCATGTGGCTCTTACAGATATAAAATTTAGCCACTGCTGTTCTATAAGTGCTAACAATTATATTTAACTTTTTTACTAGATCAACTATTTAATATATAGGGTATATGAGCACAGACTTTCACACAACCCACCACTCTCCAGTCTATCTAATAACACTGATACACTCAAGCACATATATGCTGAAAAGATAAATAATCACCAATATACGTATTTCATGCTAAACCAGCAATCATCAGTTGGTCCAGATTATCATCTCCCACACATATATACTATAAGTGCTCAGATATATATTAAGAAAGACAATCTTCATACTTTGATGGACAGGCTCCAATCTACTACACACTCCAACTCTTCAACTGTCCATCCAATTGAAAATCTGATGATGGAATGCTCGAAGGCCACCCTGAGGCCGAGATTCTTGTCACACCCATGTTGACCTAAGGTCAATCTGAACCCCACATGTACAGGATATAATCCATTAAATACATATGCAAGGATGGGCAGACATCTCTACAATGTAATAACTGAAACACAGGCTTATTATATATACACCTGTGTCTATATATGTAATATATAGGGTATATGAGCACAGACTTTCACACAACCCACCACTCTCCAGTCTATCTAATAACGCTGATACACTCAAGCACATATACCTTAGGTCAACATGGGTGTGACAAGAATCTCGGCCTCAGGGTGGTCTTCGAGCATTCCATCATCAGATTTTCAATTGGATGGATGGTTGAAGAGTTGGAGTGTGTAGTAGATTGGAGCCTGTCCATTAAAGTATGAAGATTGTCTTTCTTAATATATATCTGAGCACTTATAGTATATATGTGTGGGAGATGATAATCTGGACCAACTGATGATTGCTGGTTTAGCATGAAATACGTATATTGGTGATTATTTACCTTTTCAGCATATATGTGCTTGAGTGTATCAGTGTTATTAGATAGACTGGAGAGTGGTGGGTTGTGTGAAAGTCTGTGCTCATATACCCTATATATTACATATATGGACACAGGTGTATATTTAATAAGCCTGTGTTTCAGTTAGATCAACTATTGTAAATCTTTTTTAAAAAAGATGGTGTTAAAGTTATTTTTTCTGTTGCTGCTTTCTGAGGAAAAAATTAAAATCATGGTTTAAGCAGAGTTGTTGGAAAAATGAAGGTAAAATTGCACAGACTATTCACATCAATTAGACTTATGAATTTATTGTGTGTTTTTTCTTTAGCTTTTATTTTCAAATGCATGTTTACATTAATTTATTGACTATAATAAAATAATTATAATTTATTTAAATATTTGTGTATTCAAGGCTATATAAAAAAATGTTAGTTTTTAAATTGTATCTTTATTATAATAAAGTATGACAGTCCTGAAAATTTAAGACATCTTCATAATTTTGACTATTTATATCAAAGCTCATAGAAAGGAAGAAAAGAAGAAAAAAATAGTTTTTATTGTGATTGTTTATTTTTATAGCATTTGTTTTTTAGATTAAAAATAAAAATATTGTATGAGGAACATAAATTATGATATCACAATGAAAGTTGATATTTTGTCATTCTAATTAAATCAGTTTTAAAAATATTATTACAGATTAAGAATTCAAATGAATAAATGAAATTTATGTTTTTTGTGATTATTATTTTAAAGTTATGATTTATTAATAATCAATGTACTTACATATGTGCTAAACAAACATACTCATTTTTATTTGCTTTGGATATAAAGAATTAAGCTAATATGCAGATGTTATATTTATTATTTTCTTTAATTCACTATATGCTAGTTAGATTTAATAGTGACAATTAGAGATTGTCAGATTTTATTTTCTTCACATAGTTAGTATTGAGGTAAACACTACTTATGTGAGTATGATTTTTATATATATATTTCATTTTATGCTGCTTTAATTTATTGCACTCTATATGTATATGTAATACCAAAATAAGATATATTTATATAGAGAGAGAACATTTTAAGAAATAATTATAAATACATTTACAAAGTAAATAAAAATATCAATTTATAAGTTGTTTTTTTTAAATATCATTTTAAGTATTTTTTTATTTGTTGTCTTGAATTTATTTATTAGAGGCAGATATTGTAATATCTGTTCTTTTTGTAGAACTATTAAAAGGCAGAAATTAAAAATGTTAGTCCATGCTACTAAGTGTACTTCCTGTACCACAATACTAGTGACCAAAGTAAATGTCAAAATTGAACATCTTTGCAATAAGCTATAAAGTATATAATAAATAATTGCATATGTTAATAACTTGACTTTTGATTCAATTCTGCACAAACTTACTGCACCTTCATTTGTGAGAAAAAATATTTATTGTTATCAACTTTATTTTTTTTTTCTTTCTATTATATTATTGTTTCTGTTTAAAAATGATACTTTAATAAATATTATTTATCTGCATGATATTACACTCCTAGGAGTAATTGGAGTGTGGCCACAGTATTTTTCAAATTTAAATTTCTGTTTTAGGAAAAATCTGTATTAAGTGAATAAAATACAATTAATGTAACTGAAAATTGTTAGTGAATAAATTATTTTAAAAACAAATTTATTTTACTTTATATAATAGATTTATACATCAGAAGCAAAAATAATGTGCTTCAAAGTTAAAACCAGAACTTAGCATCTTGCATTTAGTAAAGACATTAATGTATTTTGTTGATTAATTATTATTTTTATTTTGCATGTTACTCAACATAAATACTTAATTGCATTACTAAATAGGATACAGATCTTAATTGATAATTATGTGTTAGAGAATCTACATTTTACTTAAGTCATAGTGGATTCCATGAACATTTCCTATGGCTACATTATAAATCTTAATTTTTTTGGCAAGTATTTTAAGTCTATTTAATTCTGCTTCTATCAGTTTTCATGAAATTGTTTAACAGAATAAGAATGTTTCTTTCAAAAAATCATCATACATCTTTATGGCCATGTAAATCTGAGTTTCAAAGGGGATTTATTTAGAAAAAAAAAATACAGATAAATGTACTTAGTTTTACAATATGAATAGTTGAGATTAGATTTTAAAAAAAAAGGTTACAGTAATTGGTAAAAGAACCAGAATGGATTTAGTGATAATAATGAAATTAAGAGATAAACATAACTCATTACAGGTCGGAAATCTTTCATATAAGAGAACAAGATGCTGCATATATATTTGATGGAGACTTTTTTTTTTGTCTTTTATTGTGATTATTTCAAGTTTATTTTTGAAATTGTTTTGATACTTTCTACTGTTACTATTATTGAGAAATATATATCTTGTACACCATAGTACAGACAATATAAATGTAGTAGCATGGATTTCTGCAAAGTTTGCAATTGGGAATGATTATATGAGTGAATGAATGGGTCCGTTCTTTCTCCTATGCATTGTATTTATATAAGTTCTGACAGGTTTTAGACTGCTGCATTGAAAAAGAAAATGATTTTGATCCTCCTCTTTTCTACAACAAAGGCTACATATGGCAAATGTTATTACAATATATTTTATATTTGAGGAAATTCAATGTTGATAGTGATTTTATGTTTAATTTGATAAGAAAAGTGTTTGAATTATTGCAGAAGTTGTTTGTTATTAATCCCAAGTGCTGACGAGGTGGTTGTTTCATCTGTGTTTGGGTATAATGTGGTATAGGTTTTTCACTATGTTCATTTTTTTCTGGTGGAATTATGTTACTTGTGGATGTGATAGGCCCAAGGATTATTGCCCAATGTTTTGAATATGGGGATGGCTTGTCTGTTGGCATTACAATAATTCTTGTTTCAATTTGAAGTAGAACTTTCTTCTTGGTTGATAGGGCGTAACTTTCTGATTGAGATGACAGCAGTTTTCTTTCCCCCATAGAAGTTTTCTTCATACTGAAGAAACTCTTGTGGTGAATGATTTTGAGAAAATAATTATTAAAGTGTAATATGTAATTTCTGTGCTGATTAACATGTTGATAAGTGATACTTTGATGTATCATGAGAAGTATGCTTTTGATAATGTTGTTATTGTGTTTTTTATTGAGTTTGTTAATTTGTCCTCTATCTGCTTTTGCATTGCCATATAACTTAGATTGAATGGAAATACTAAGTATATGGTGTGTTTCCCTTTAAATATTTGTATGGTTTTTGATTGAATATATGTGCCAAGTGCATGATTTGTCTAAATTGAACTCTAGTTTATATGTATTTGTATAATCATTTAATATTATTAACAGTGTCAGGACTTGTTTTTTTGTTGATAGGAAGACTGTTACATCATTTATGTTTGTGATTCAGGATATGCTATGTTTGAGCATGGGATATGTAAATTCCTGAGAGTTGTTTTTCTATTGTATTGCGCAATGAATTTATATATTAGGTAAATAAGAGTGAACTAAAATTTTTTATTTAATGTTATGTGAATTTCTGTATTTATTAATAGTTTGGTAATTAAATATGCAATAGGTTTAATTATTGTTTGTATTAAGTAATTGTATTTATGGGATTGTTGGAAATTGAATCGAATGCTATTTTTATGTTCAACTGTATTACCCATATTTTTTAGCATTATGTACATTGTCAATGACTGTTTTGAACAATAGGGCTACTTGACCTGATAATGAATCTTTTTTTGAAAATTGTGCAAATGATACTATTGGTAGTAGATATGATTCAGTTTTTTATTCTTTCTAGGAATTTAATGCATAGTGGATCCATAAATATAGGTCTAATATTTTGTAATATTGGTGAAATGATTTTTTTTTAGCAGAGGGACACCAATGATATTGGATGTAGACCTCTTATTTTACATATAGAGCTTGCAAAACAAACTTTTATCAAAGTTTGTAGAATACTCCCAACCTCAGACCAGTTTCTGCTACTGGTGTTCTCAGTGAGGTGCTAGCATATTCAATCATTAGATTAAAAATACCAAGACAAGCCCAGCACGTTATAACTATTAAGTAGAAACTCTGAAATTTTTAGACATCCTTATGTCTTCCAATTCAGCTATCTAACTTAAATAGCCATATGGGACTAAATTAAGTTCAGATACACCATTTATTAATAACTTTAGCAATATAAAATCGCCAAAGCTGGATTGGAAAACATATGGATGTCTGAAAATTTCAGAGTGTCTACTTAATAGTTATACATTAGATAAAGTGCTGGGCTTATCCTGGTATTTTTAATCTAATAATTGAATATTCTAGTACCTCACTGAGGATGGCAGAAACCGGTCGGAGGTTAGGGATATTCTACAAAGCTTGTTAAGAGTTTGTTTTGCGAGCTCTATATATAACATTTGTAAACACAAGCTTATTCAATTAAGTCATGTGACATCTAACTTGATTTTTTTTGTAACCTCTTATTTTATATAATTTCTTTGATAGAAAATTGGCCATGTTAGAAAGAAGTTCCAATGTAAATTGACTAAGATGAGGGCACAAATTTTTGTATTCCAGGCTGTCCTCTGTGGCTTGAGACTGACATTTTATATAGGCGAATGTATATCATGAAAATATTTAAAAGAAAGGTCAAAACTTCTGTTTTTGTAATTTTCCTTTCATTTTCTCATCTTCACAAAAGGTCAAAGGTATTCTAATAGTAGGTAATTAAACCAGAACCCCACCCATTGAATTTAATTTTTTGACTATGCTTTGGGGCAGTGACACAGAGATTTTTTTTTTTGTTGTAGTCAGATATTCAGCTGACACTTCACAGATGGATTTATATTACTTTGTCAGCACTAACATCATTTTGCTATTGTCTGATGTTGGTGTGCTTTGGGTGAATTGTTTATCTTGTTCATTTGCAGGTTCTGTGGGATGAGTGAACCATTGACAACATAATTTTTGTATATGATATTCTATTTGTGAAGGATATCCATGCTTATACAGAGTCTAGATCAATATTTTTCTATTTAAACACAAATATAAATTTCATTGAATAGAAACTCTGTGATTTTTGTTGCAGTAGAATTTTTATAATTATTTTGTTTTAACTTGAATAATTGACTAGGTTTAAGTTAAGTGTGAGCATTATTGTAGAGTGATCTGGGCTTTGAAAGAGAACTAATTAAGTAATGAGTATATGATGTAACATTGGAGAAGAGAAGATAAGGTCATGTCTCCCCAAGAGGGAGGTTGGTGAGATGCAGCCATTTTGAGATAAAAGTGCTGAAGCTCAACTTATAGACATAGGCTATATTTAGTTTTATTGTGTGATGGTGAGTAGTGATGATTAATAAATGCTCATTTAGGTATAGTATTTTGAAAGAATTGAAATTACAGAACTTGGTTATTAACATTCCTGTGTCTGTAGATGTGCAGATGATATTCTTGAAAATGTTAAATAATCTGCTCTATTGAGGTAGCTAGAGGGATCAATTCTGGATTCTGCATAATTTTGTTTCAGCCAAGCTAATTATGTGTTGTTTTACAATGACCAACATTGCACCTTCTTTAACCAAATCTAACTAATAATATATAGAAAAAAATTATAAATTAAACTGAATTTTTTTTTCTTGTAAATATAAAATTATCTATATATGAGAAAAATATAATATATAAACATAATTAAAATGTTATTTACTCGGACCTAAATTTATTTATTTAGTGAGTATGGAATGGCAGTGGTGTGTTTTCTGATCTGTAATTGTTGCTCTCATTTGGTGATATTTGATCTGTAAAGATATTTTTATTTTTTACCATCTACTATGTTATTTAAGATATCAGAAAATCGGAGTCTTCATTATTTGAGTTGACTTTTTTTTCCATTGTTCATTTGTCTCAAATCTATTTTCTTTGTTGGTATCTAATACTGGGATTTGTTGTTTTTTTCCTGCATTTTTTTCGAGGACATCAACCTCGTTTGCTTTTAGTTACAACTTTATCTGAATTATGTGTTAGTTGTGATATATATAGTGTAATTGAATTCAAAATGTTAGTTGATGTTTTATTTCCTATATGTGATAATATGGTTGTCTTTTTCTGGTTGTCTATTTCCATGTCCCCTTTCAGAATTTCTTTCACTGCTTCTCGTCACTGGAATTTGCTGCATTTGAGTTTTTCTCCTCAATAATGGGGTTTGAAAATTATTTCTTTCTCTGTTATGACCGGCTTTCTCTTAGGAACTGATGTGAAGGGGAATTTTTTTTGTTGCAGCATTTATATTTGGCATTATAATAGCTTATTGCTATAAGTTTACACCATCTACAATTAAAACATTGTGGCTTTATTCCGTGAATAAGTAATAACAATGTGGTTTTCTAATTTGCAATTTGAGTGAGAGTACTTTTGGATCGATATTGTCAAGAAGTCGTATTTTGAAGTCATAAGTGTTTACATAAGTAGATAGATATTGGCATGTCATTGAGATAAACTGGCTAAAAATTTAAAACATTACTAAGTTTCTTGAGCTTTTTGAAGTTGTTTACACAATAATTAAGGATAAGCATTTTTTATAATTTCAGTCATTATATTTTGCCTGTTGTTAATGTTGTGATTTTTCTTTTGAAATGGTTTTTTTATTTTGTGTCAAAAAGTTCAAGCACAATATACCTGTTGTTTGATGATTGGGAATAAACATAACCTTCTCCATACATTTTTTACTTTTAAAGCCTAGTAGACCAATGTTCCAGGAAGCTTAAAAAGGGAGGAGTTAAGATCAGTAACAGCCATTATTAATGAACCATCAGTAAAAAAAACATTTAAAGGAGTTTAATTGTTGTTTAGGGATTAAGTTAAACTTATTGTTTATGATTTGAAAGACCTCTTCATTCCACATTATGGGAACCTCCATATTTGTTTCACTGGTGATCATAAAAAGATCAAGGTTTAAAATGTCATTCACTGTTGCTTTGTAAAATCTTGGTTTTATTTTCCATTTGAGTTCCTTGTGTAAACTCGAAGTTTTATTTAAAGTTCTTTTGACTTTGCCAGTGTAATTAGTTATTTGCATATGCTACGTTTGTGGATGTGACTACCATGCTACCATGTTTGATAACTTTACTTTGGATAACAAACATTAAATATTTTTTCACAAGCTTAATGCTTGTTTATTCAATGAGCTGCATTTGTTAAGTAAATTATGTGTCAACCCAACCTACATGCCAATCAATCCATTCATACAGCATAAACGCGACAAACTTAGCCGCACTCTCAAATGTAAATTCGAGTTTTTGGCTGGCCAACAGAATGTTCATGTTCATGACCATAATGCCGATGCCTTTGTAAACCTCATTGATGCCACACCACCACAAAAAGTATGTGACATATTATGCAGAGGGCCTCGATATGTTGGAGACGGTTGGAAACACCCAACCATGGAATTAATTGCTGATACAGAGGCTCACTTAGCAAATGACCCAGATAGGGATAGTTATATTATTCAAAGAGTTAAAATTGTACATCAATCTCTACATATCCACACACATTCATGGGACACAAAAATAGCCAAAACCAGATAATTTCTCAAAGATGCAAATATCACATGCATGTTGAAAGACAAAGGTAATAGGTTTGTATTAATGAAGACTCAGGATTGCTTATTCAAAATCAATCAACAAATTGCAGTTTCAGAGAGTTTTAAACTTCAACAATAAACTCAACTAAGATAAGTTTATCACTTCTATTCTGAGAGCTCACTGCAACAAAGGTTTTTCCAAGTCTGAATATTACAAACTTTATCCGTCTGCCTCCATCCCCTCCAGGATGTTTGCTAATGCAAAAACCCGCAAAACCAATGTGCCACTATTACAAATGTTGGATTGAGGGGTCCACTACTTCAATGTGGACAAGTGGGTAAACAAGTGGCTTATTCAAACCTTGGGTGTTTGGTATATACACCATAAACTCATCCTTTGAATTTCATAGCAAAAATAAAAGACTTAGCCTTGAACCCTGACATGATGATGGCTGCCATAGATATCTCCGAGTTGTATGATTCCATCTGCAGAAGAAAATCCATTGAAATCATTAAAGAGGAGCTGGAAAACCACCACATGGCAGAGCCTCAGATCGATTTCATTGCCGAATTCTTATCATGGCTTGACAAGATCATCATGGCCGTTTTCCACAACCAGTGGTTCCACATGAAAGACGGCCCATGGGGTTACTTATGAGTGGCATTATATCTAGCATAGTCACTTATGAGTGGTGTTATATCTAGCATAGTCTTGAATCACTATGAAATTCCAAAATATTACGACACCAATCAGCTCACCACCAACACCAGATATGTTGATGACTTGTTCATAGCCACACTCTCTGCAATTATTGAACATATTAGAACTGAGCAACAAAATAGCAAATTTCTCACTCTAAATATTGAACCTGAAAACAGCTACAAACAAGTAAAATATTTGGATATAGATTTACATCGAGAACACATACACTTCAATTATAAAATGATCATCAAACATCTGGAAGTAAGAGGTCATTCTCATCCCCTTTCCAACTCAACCAATCACAAACTCTCTGGCTTGACTTCCTTACTATATAGAAACATGGAGCTATGCAAGTTTGAGACAGATAGAGTGGCCAACTTGGTCTCATACGGGGATGATTTATTAAAGGTTGGATTTAAACAAAACCTTATTGACAAGAAAATTAGACAAATTTTACTCTAACATAAACAACAACACAGCTAATCTTGATAAACAAAGGCTATTACTTCCATACTTCCTGAATGTGCACAAAAAACTTTGTAAGATTTTTAATAAAAAGTACCATTTACGCTTTCACACCCCCTCAACTCCAACAAATTAATCAACAACACCAAAGACAGATTACCACCCTCACAAACATCTCATCTGGTGTACTACATTTCCTGCCCTGTGGCAAATAATCATGCCTCATACTTTGGGGGTGGGGACCAGAGCTTCATTATCTACTTGACTGTCTCATCACATATTCTTATAGCAAAGCAATAACAAACCCAACTTATAACTCAGTTTTTGTCCAGCTCAGCAGAGCACAATTGCCAACCACAGGACCATTTGTTGTTTGCAGAGAATGACATGACTTAAAAAGAAAAGTGAAAGAAGCTTGCTAAGGACAATCATTCCATCAATAGAAAAGACACATGCTACAATATATCCAAGAAATGGAATACATAAAGCCATTTGCATAAATTTGCATTGTAGTTAATCACTGTCTTTAGTTACAATATGGTTATGACTATGAGGACTGTGTTCCTTGAAAGCATTCAGCCACACTTATACATATTTATTTTGTATTATTGTAATATATAAAGCATTTAAAGATTCAGCTTTGGGTGTGTATGCATTATTAGTGCAAATCTTATTTATATAGTAGTATTTAACTGCAAAGTTTAAACATCTCGCTTATTTCAAAATGTTGTTAATATATAGGGTATATGAGCACAGACTTTCACATGACCCACCACTCTCGACACTATCTCATAACACTGATACACTTGAACACATATATGTTGAAAAGATAAATAATCACCAATATACGTATTTCATGCTAAACCAGCAATCATCAGTTGGTCCAGATTACCATCTCTACACATATATGCTATAAGTGCTCAGATGTATATTAAGATAGCCAATCCTCATACTTTAATGGACAGGCTTCAATCCATTCCACACCCCAACTCTTCAACCGTCCATCCAATTGAAAATCTGATGATGGAACGCTCAAAGGCCACCCTGAGGCCGAGATTCTTGTCACACCCATGTTGACCTAGGGTGAATCCCACCCCTCATGCACAGGACATAATCCATTTAATACATATAGAAGGAATGGGCAGACATCTCTACTATGTAATAACTGAAACACACAGGCTAATTTTTATACCTGTGTTTATATATGTAATATATAGGGTATTAAAAATAAATCTAAATGAAGGTTTTATAGAATATTAAAAAAATCCCAATGTACATATAAGCAAATGGAATGTGACCAATATTTAAATTTTAGCTATATAAATCGTAACAGTGACAGTGCAGCTCTTATTGTCTTTTTGTCACCATTCAAAAAGCTTGATGTCAAAATCTTGCTTGCAGAATTAGTAGAGAGGATTAAATTTGAATCTTAATTTACTGAAAAAGAAACAATACCCAGTAATATGTTTGCCAACATTTAAAAAAATTAGTATCCAATAAATTTCTTATATGAAGCAGATGAGCACAACAACCATGGATTATCCCGAATGTATTGATGAGACTCTAGTTATATTTAGAAAAGGTCAAATCCATGTGGATTTATTATTGGTTCTGAAAAAATAAATTTGTTTGGAACATCATAAGAATTCTATTTTTATGCCATAATTTTTTGATTACATATTCTTGGATAAACATCTAAAATGGGGGGGGGGGTGTCTTGATTTGAGATGACTCTTAGATGATGATGAAATTATGTTATTGTCAATTTTAATCTGTATAACAGTTCTTTATATATTTTCTATGAAGCAATTTCTTTTTTGATATCTAATGGATGAATATGTGAAGCCTTCAAAAGAGTACATTTGAAGGGATTACATAATTAATGATTTATCAAATCTATGGATACAATGGCAGAATTGAAGGATATACTAGCGCCATTGGTGATTCTATCTATTGGTTGGAATGTCTACAGGTTCTTTTATGCTGTTTTGTTAATAGTTAAGCTAAAAAAAAAAGTTAAATAATAATAATCAATAATATGTAAAAAGTTTTTTTATCTGATTCAGATAATGTTATATACAGAGCTTGCAAAATAAGCTCTTAACAAGCTTTGCAGAATATCCCCAACCCCAGACCAGGTTCTGCTACTGGCGTCATCAATGAGGTGCTAGGATATTCAAGCATTAGAATAAAAATACCAGGACAAGCCCAGCACTAGAAAATCTGAAATTTTCAGACATCTGACTTTATTTTTTTGTGATTCAGATAATTTATAAATTGTATTAAAAGATTTATGAGTTCTTTTGAAAAATGGCATAATTGGAAAAAATACCATTAAGAAATTTGATGCCAGTGTTTAATCAGTGATTCATCCAATAATAATTTTTCTAAAACTTTTATAAATGAATAGATTTCAGTTGATATCACAATTGAATTTTGGAATGCATCATTAATGATAGATTATTGTATATCATTTGAGTTATATTATGTCTATCTATGTGATTCTTGTATTTCTATAGTTCATCTCACCAAGTATACTATTTTTCCTAATTTTATCAACTCAGTCACTGACATTTAGGACATTATGTCAAATAAAGATTTACTGCATATTCTTCCAACTAACCTAGGTTTTATGAATTGACAAAACAGTCTTGTATGATAAAAGTTTTGATATTGTTCCCCATAAATAATTATTCATATGATTGTTATATCTACTATTGTTATATTGCTTATACTATTCCAATGTACATAGTTATGTTGAGAAACTTTTGAGAATAGAATTAACTATTTTAATTTTTGTTCTCAAGGGATATTTAATTAAATGTAAAAGTTAATAATTTAGTTGAAAATTTATTACTAATTACTTTAATAATTATTAAATTGATTTTGGTCATTGAAACACATACTGGAATACCAAAGAATTTAGTTAGCACTGTTATAAACATCAATGAAATATTTTTTCCTCTTAATATCCTAAAGATTTATTTCCCAATACAATTGATCCAATTATTGTTGTAAATTTTTTTTTGTGCATTTCTCAATAATAAAAAAATGTTAGAGATTCCTTTGGTAATTATCATATCATTGACATAGGCAAGTGTATTAATTTTTTTTCTTCCTAGATTTGGCACAAATATTCTAGGAATAATATTATTGATTTCTCTTAAGAGTGAATCAATATAAATAACAAATAAAGAGGAGATCCTTTCACAGTGCTATTTATAATCTGAAATATTGGTGAGAATCTTATGAATTTTTTAGTTGCAGCTGATTTATTTTTTTATAGAATTAATCTACATATAAGAGTTGAGTTTTCTGAAATAATAGTAGATATTTGTTTAGCTAGATATTGAAGGTCAATATGATCAAAAGCACTTTGAAATTAATTTTTGTTATGATCACATATGAAATATCATTTTGTTTCCCATGTCTTTCAACTTCATTATAAGTTGTTATTGCAAACTTTAATATGTTGTCCGGAAATAAAATAATGGATGGACAGTTGTTTAGTTGCTAAGAAAGGCTAAAGTGTACCTAATAATATTTTTTATCAAATGTTGTAGTATGTATATCTTCAAGTGTTATAGGTCTTTATGGAGTTGTAAATGGATTGATAGTATTAAGATTCTTCAATATCATAAATAATATTTGCTTGTTAATAATTGGCTAATACATATACTCCATCGTTAATGAGTTAAAGAAATTTATTTAATGATTAGCTATCAAATATTTCATGGATGTAATATTTGAAAATTCTACTATTATTGCAGGTTTTTGATTGCCTTCTTATTCAGTCAAGTTTTCATGGGAAATCAAAGATGACTATGAACAAATCTGGATTTTTCAGTCTTCCCATGATATTTAAAATATTTTCAAATTGCATGATCCACCTGTATTTTTGACTAGAATGTTATTATTTTATTCTTTTAATGTGTGAATTCCTCTCTTGCCATATGATCTTGCCTGGGCATATTTCATAATTATTTGAACCAGCTCATTGGATGAGCAAATTGTATTAGAAAATTTTAGTATCTGCACACCTTTTTGAATATTTATTCGATTGATTTTTTTAGTATATGAATCTTTTGATTACTTTTAAGTGTTAAAGGAATCTTTTTTAATATATCTTAGATTTATTTCATAAAATATCTTTTATGTTTGGATGAAATATGATTTAATGATCTTTGATAAATGATTTGATTTGGTGGACTGCAAAAAATCTCGTAAATTTTTTTGTTGAATGTCTGTTTGTTGGCACTTTTATATTAAAGCCATTAATCATAATTTTTGACAAATCATCAGTATTCAATTGTAAATAAATGGGTTTTCTTTTTTAATATACATATTTGTTTTTATTTTTTATGATGCTTGATGTTAAATTAAATTCAACCATGTTATAAATCAATGGAAATGATTTTAGAATTTACTAAAAATTAGGGAAAAAGACAATGTGATCAATTAATGTAAAAAAACTCCTGATTGAAAATGAATAATAAATTGTTTGGTAAATACCTTACTAAGGTATACCTGGGTTTTGTTTTATGTGGATTATTTTGATGTGATTTTGAAGTTATGCAATTCATATTTCTTCTTAATATCTTTCATATTTCATTATATTTATTAGATATCTAGAAATTTAAATTATTAATAACTTATTTTGACTTGAAATACTTTTTTCTTTTTCAAAAATATAACATTATATTAGCAGCTAACATGAATATGCCATGAAGCTGTATTTAGATTCTTAGCTTCTATGTAAATAATCTACTTATACTAATGAATAAATAATAATAGATTACACTTATGTATAAAAATATCGCAATAAATATTCAAAAATTTTAAACTTTTAAAATGTATTTTGTTAGATATAACAGAAATAATTTTTTAGATTGTTAAAATAAATAACGAAGATTTTATTGATTTTTTAAACTGAAAATAATCTTTCTAATG
The DNA here is from genome assembly GCA_028023455.1 of Epiperipatus broadwayi. NCBI lineage: Eukaryota > Metazoa > Onychophora > Udeonychophora > Euonychophora > Peripatidae > Epiperipatus > Epiperipatus broadwayi. The sequence continues at coordinate 620,328 of JAQFVV010012735.1, read as the reverse complement.
ATAATGTATAATCTTTTTGTTTTGATTGCGATCTCATTTTTTTAATATAGAAACAGAAAACCATTAGCACAGCACAAGACTGAAAGTGGCGCTAGTTGTATATCACATCACGAATCTGATTTCTTATCAGTTCACAAATGAACGCATATTGTTAAATAGCGGTAATGATTAAAATATGTATGAAAAAATGTAAAATTAAATACTGTAGTTAATAAAAGAAGTTTGTCTTGTATTAATTTTTTTCAAATATTTGAAATTTTTTATTAGTCATACTTTATTTCTTTATTTTTTTAATGCAAATTTTAAAGTAATTTTTCCTTGTTGCTTTGCTTTTATACGATTTCTGAAAATTACTGGAACATATCCCCCATTTTTCAAGGTAAGTTAAGTCTATTTTTGTGCAATTTCTTTTGTGTGCGTTTTCTGAGGAACCTATCTACTGCATAAAATGAGACCTAGGTGTATACATATTATGATGTCATACATTTTGAGCAAATTATGAAAAAGTTTTTTTGTTACTTATTTTAGTTCACAGAAAGCATGATGGGTTGTTCAATGAATAGAAAGAAACTGAGAGAGAAAAAAAAGATGAAATATCTACTATCATAATACGATTTTAATCTAAGAAATGACTAGATAGTGAAATTCAAAACCATGATTGAATTTCAGTCTTAGAAATGATAACAGATTCAATTTTATACATGCTATTTGACAGAATTTCAATCTTAGTGAGATTTAACACTTTTTCCATTTCAACTTAAGCATAATTTGATAATAAAAATATAACATAATAAGTGCCATTTGCCTCTAATATCCTCTTTTATCTAATGGTAATTATCTTAAATTTTTGAAAAAAGTTTTTATATCAGAATTTTTTTTTTTGTTTTTTTTTAATTAATGGAATTTTGTCCTATTAAATTATAATTGCATTTTATATAGGTTATCATTAAAGTTTAAATAATTGCTTTTTTTAAAAAAATGTTAAACATACAAAATAAGCTAATGATAATAAAACAAACAAACAAAAAAAAAACAACAATTACTGTATATTACAATAATATATTGTAACAGATTTATTTTTTATATAGCACGATGTTTTTTTGTTTATAATCTATAATATTAATAAGCCAATAAGCTGATACACATGCGCTTTGCAGATGTCGAAAATGTATGTGGATTCATTCTATATTTTCTTAAAGACTTTATCTTGGGTTTGAAAAAGTGGGAGTATTCATTTATATAGTGACATCTGCAAAGCGCATGTGTATCAGCTTATTGGCTTATTAATATTATAGATTGTAACAGATTGAAATTTGGCATTGGCTAAGTAAGTCTCCTACCGTATGATATTGAACCTCTTTTAGATCCAGTTGTCAGGGATGATTATTGATTATTTATGTTTAATGCTGATGATGTTATTTATTCTTGTTATAATTATTTATTTTTATTAAAGCTGAATCTCTCACATTCCTTTTATATTTGTTAATGACTGAACTACTCATTGACAATATTTACTATTCCCTGGAATTATTCAGTGAGGATAATGATGACCATGTTTTCCATCTTCCCATGTTACCCATCATTTCTATCCATTACAATATTAATTATAATGTTCTAATTATTTATCGAATGCACAGGCAGTATTGAATTATAAAGAGAAAAGACTAATCTTTTTCACAGGCATTTTAAACATTTATAATAACCAAACAATGTAGATTTTTGACTATAGAGGAAACTCAAATCTTAACACAAGATAGGGACTCTGTAAAGATAAGTGGATTTAAATGTGAAGGAATTAACATCTTCAAGCTCTCAAATCAAGATGCTTCAGATTGGCCTATATAAATGTGAATTTAGGTTAAAGATAGGATAGTTGTTCTTATCTTTATAAAGTCCTTTTCTTGGGTTGAGAGTTCCTTCTATAAAAAAAATGACATTGTTTGGCTATTATAAATGTTTAAAGTGCCTGTGAAAAAGGTTAAAACCCATTCTCTTTATAATATTAATTATATATAATAAAAGTATAGATTATATTAAACATTTTTTTATACAATCTAAGATTACAAAAAAATTAATTTAAATAATTTAATTTGGTCTGATTTTTATAATAACTGCAAAGAGATGCAATGAATATTAGAATGGCAGACGTCTTTGCTATGTAAAATTTAGCTATCAATTTAGTTTATGTAACTTTCTATCTTTAATGGTAAAAATATTGTATTTTTTGAAAAATATTTTCGTAAATGAACTTGTAATTTTAGTTGTGAGACATAAAAATTGAATTTGAAATCTGAATAATGATAATTTAAAAAAAAAAAAAAAAAATCAAAATCAAAGTTTGACAATAATGGAGACTATAATTGATTTAAAATTTAGTACAGGGATCAATTCACTTTGTATAGCACTTGCTAACTTTAAAGGTGAAAATGCTTTACATATTGTATTTTTGTAAAATCATCTGAACTTGCCCTTGATTGTGTTAAACCAGGAATGATCCCAAGAACAGACCATATACTTCTAGGGTTTGGTAAAAATTTAGGTATCTAAAACTAATTCATGATTGGTAAACTATTTCACAACAATATTTATACAGGAAATATTCCAAAAATTTGGCTTAAAAATAAAATTATAGTTTTAAAATCAAATAAATCTACATAGTTATTATATGTCACAAAAGCTATTTGAAAAAAAAAAAAAATCATATTAACAAAAATTTTGCTAATTGTTGACCAATCATCTATATCTATAGAGCAGGCTTGAAGAAGTTTCTGTGAACAAGTTTTATTTGCAACAACTGACATTGAAATGGACTTTTATAGTGTATTAAAAAATTGATGTTCCCTCTATTGAGCTAATATCAGCTTATGATTCTCTTTGAAAAAATGGTCTTTCAAAAGTCTTTAAATGCAGAAAAACTATTAGTTTATTTAACAAAATATATTCTCTAATAGAAAAATGCACATGGCACTAAATGATAATCATAGTAATTGTTCAGAATGATCCTGTTTAATATATTCATCAGTGATATTCCATATCAAGAATGCATAAAATTAGTTGTTGATGATATTGCTTCACAAGAGTGGTTCTTTTCAGAAAGATTTGAGAAGATTGAAAATCATTTTCAACGATTGGTTTTTATTCCTAATCAAACAATAGTACTGCTCAATTTTTTTATATATATAAAATAGGGAAATATTTTGAATATTATTTTTTGCAACAATGTACACAATTCTACATCATGCTATTTAGGAGCAATTTTGGATCACAGTCCAACACTATTTTCTTCATTTATAAATGATTAAATCAAACATTTTTTAGGAATAATCTTCTTGGGAAGATAATTTTCACTATATGGTTGTGATGAAAATATTTGCAGATAATTTGGATTAAAAATGGCTAACTATACTTCCGTCTTTTCCTTTAATATGATTTCCTGTTTTTTTCACTTATTTCCATATATAAAAGTTATTCAAAGCTGTTAAGTAGATAAGATTTATCAGTAACTCAAGATATAGACTTATCACATATGGCTTAATATCTTCTTTTGAGATGTTCAATGAAGAATTTCATCAAATTATCAAAGAAATACTTTTTTGAGATCCAACAATACAGCCAGCTGGATTTAATTTTTTTTAGACATTACTGTAGTCTCGTCAATGGATTTGGGTGATCAATCCATGGTTGTTGCACTTATTTGCTTCATAAATGGGAATTTAATAATCTTTGATGTATATAAATGTGGTCTAACACAAACCATGAACCACATAATTAATGATATCAAATCTATGGATACAATGATAGAATTGAAGATCTTAAATTATCAATGAATCTACCTCCTGTTTGGAATCTTTACAGATTTTTTTTTATGATAAATTATTAATAGTTAAATTATTTAAATAAATCTATATGCTAAATAAAATCAAACTAAATAATATTAACAATAATTAAATGTATTATAAGGTTGTATTTTAATATTAAAATACAATGTTGAAAATATACTTGGTACAATAAATGTTACTAACTTTTATATTTAAACTCTGTTTTAGTATTTTTTACATTAAAATATATGCCTACACACATATGAAGATTTTAAATTCTTGTATGGTTTTATTATATTAATATTTGTTTTTATAATTATTAATTTGTGATTTTGCTTTGAATGGTGTAGTACAATTGATAAAGTAGCAGATTCTAGATCTAGAAATTCATGAATCACATTTCAGCTCTGTCATTTCTAATGCTTAAATTTCATATGGATTCCTTGGACAATAAAATGACAGATGTGAAGATTTTAGACTATCAGTGAATCTATTTTAAACTCAGTGAGTGATTTATAATTGGTATGTCTTGTGAAATTTATTGAAATAGTGGATTGGAAGAATGTGAAATTCAAAATCCATGGATCAAAGTTCATTTCTGTCACTTCTGGTGTTTGAATTACTTACAAACTCCTTAGAAATAAACCATTTGATTATTTTAATTACTATTCATCATTCAAACACAACAGTTCTTAAGTAGAAAAACAAATATTGCTATGTACTGCTTTGGTGTGACTTCATTATAGTATAGATAATCCTTAACCATAAAGTTGTGGACCAAATTTGGGGCACACATTATTCAAATGAGATTATAACACAAATTTGCTTATTTTATTCTGTTTATTATTTGAAGTTTATCAGTATATTTGTGGCCATTGTTTGAATTTTGGGTTGTGATCCATGGAATTTGAGTTACAGAGTCTTCCACTTCAACAATGCGTTAAATCTCGTAGACAATACCAGTTCTGAAAAGGTCTGTTTTAGCCACTCATTTTTTTAAAAAAATTTGGACTGCTAATTTAATAATATTTAGATTTACTAACAATTTACTACATAAATAAGTAAATATGCGAATGTTGAAATTTATTTGTTTATAAATTTAAACGTGCTTTCAAGAGATTTTTAGAAATTGCAATATTTCTCTAATTTTGTTTTAATTGGTCACTAGTAATGGCAAACGAGATTTTTAATAAAGAAAATATTTCATTTAAATTCTTATGCAAAATATTAAGTAAAAATGCAATTAATGAATATTCCAGCATGTTTTCAATTTCTTTTTTATAAATTAGTATGTTTAATTTTTTAGAAATAGGGAAGAGTATAATTGTTATATTTTATTTTTTTCTAAATAATATTTTTGAAGCTGAATTATGGACAAAAGTATCTATTTTGTATCATAACTAGTGACGGATTCAAGAGCTACTGTACCTGAATTTAAACTCTATTTTTTCTCACATTCCAATTTCCAATCTAGTTGAAATATTGCATACGTTTCTGATAACTAATACATTTTTTTTTAGAATTCGCAAACAATTTTAGAAAAAAATTTTGTGAAAAATTAAAATTTTTTATATCTAATGAAATTTTCACTTCATCATTTTCACACAAGGTAGGGACTGTTTCTATCCACTTTTAACACCTTGTGGAGGAATGTAATCATAAACATATTACGAAAGAGATGTGGAAAAGATGTATGATCTCCAAGACGCACATTTTGTGCTGAGCCAGCACTCATCTTTAATCATTGTTCATTACGTATAGATAGTCACTTACTACAGTTTAATTGATAAGTATCAAATTTACTGCCCTCACAACTTTGATACAAATCACTTAATGGAAGTCTATTAATAATTTTTATTAGTCATTCATTAGACTAAAGATAATGCACAATATTTCTGTAGCATACACTACTCTCACATAAGGTAGGGACTGGAAATATTCATTAAATGAATAATGTCTAGTCTAATGAATGACTAATAAAAATTATTAATTTTAAAATTTAATTTTATTATGTAAAACTGAATGATTCATTGAAAACTAAGTCCAATAATTCATTATTACATATATGTAGAGCTAAAAAGTAGAAAATAAAAATATATACACTTTTTAAAAAAGAATACAATAAAAAAAAAAAAATACATTTTCTTCAGCTTTTGCAAATAAAAGAATGGGATGTGAAAATGTTACTATTTATAATTCACAAGTCAACACCCAAAAAAATCATTTAAATAAACTTGCAACTAATGCTCACTTTCTTGTATCAATATAAATCTAATCGTAATTGTTGTTATTATAGTAATTCACAAGTCAGATTCCCAAAGAATCATTTAATAAATATACAACTAATTCCCACATTCATGTATCAATACTAATCTATTTATCAGATAAAAACTATCTTTTATTAATCTGTTGAATATAGATTGGTGTTGATACAAGAAAGTGGGTGTCAGTTGTGAGTTTATTTAAATTTTTTTTTTTTTTTTTGAGAATCTGATTTGTGAATTACCTTAATAACGTTTTTGCATCTACACTTTTATTTGTAAAAACTGAAGAAGATTTATTTTTTACATTTTAACACATTTTTGTAAATAAAAATATTTAACTGAACAGGAAGTAGCAAAGCTTCCAATGAGTTATATCGTGCTTGCAGTCCAATCACAACCATCCGTCAGCCGCTGAATCAGGGCTCATCAGTTGGCCCAGATCACAATCTCTTACACATATTTTCATCATTAGTTTAGTATATATCTAGATAGCAAATTACTGTAATTTAATTGATATGTTTCAAATTTTCTGCAGTGCAACATTGATATAAACCACTCTAATGGAAATGTATTGATAATTGTACTAATCATTTATCAACCTATACATTATAGCTAGCTCAAATAAGTTTTTTTTTTTTTTTTTTTTAAGTTTTATTTAATGGATAAAGTATTTGTAGTGGCATAGAGGTATCAACACTTGATTTTATTGCCCATATTGACAGTGGTGATAAGTTTCACATCTTTCACTCAAGGTGGGGATAGTATCGACTTTTAAAACCTTGCAGGGGGTGTAAATCATTGTGCTATATTCAGAGGAGTTTCAACAACCTCAAAATATGAAATGATAATTCAGTTATATGTAAATAAGTAAATAACTCAGATTATGTGTAACTGAACAGGAAGTAACTGAAGCTTCCAATGAGTTTATATCATGCTTGCAAACATACATCTGATCCTCTGAATATAGTATTAATGATTGTATAGTCCTCTCTATTCAGAAAATCAGATGGATAGTTTTGACAAGCATGTTATAACTCATTGGAAGCTTCAATTATTTCCTGTTCAGTTACATATAATTTAAGTTATTTACTTATTTAAATAAAAATATTTGTAAAAAAAAAAAATTAAAAATATTTTTTTAGTGAGATTAAGAATATCCTTTTTATAGAAATCATTTATGAATATGGAATCTCTAATTAGCATAACTGATAAGGGTTTTTTTAAAAAAAAATTTTCGATAGCAACTGCTTTTTTTTGGGGGGGATTAAGGAAAACAAATATCTTTTGAAGATAATGTTTCCTAATATATATTTTTAAATAATTAACATTATCCTAGTGCAAATGAGTTTTGAAAGTCGATAACTTAAAAGATTTAATCTATATAAATCACTCTCTCACACATATATATAGTTCATTCAAAATTAATGGTAATATGGAGTGCTTTATTTTAAGAAATTTGCTTCTAAAATTTTTGTAAAAAATTAAAAAGGTTTATTCTTACCATGAATTTTGTTTTTGCCCAATTTAACAGCTATATATAACCAGTCTTTACTATAAAAGGTTATTTTCTTTTAATTAAAAACTTTAATGTAGAGTTTATAGAGATGCAAATCCTTTTTGTAGGAAAATTCTGTGTACATGGCTGGAAATTATTTTGTCTAATAGCATGTTGAAGAGCATTTCTTTTCTTTCTACTTTAGACTAGTTTTTCTGAATGTGGGCCATAGTCTTTTTCAAGGGGGCACCGAAAAATTAAAATGTAAAAATTATGCTTCATTCTGTCTATTATTGTATATTATGTACATTTATATGAGTACCAAACTTTCCATACATTAATGCCACCAAGTGCAAGCCTTCGTAATCAATGGATGCAGGAAGATATAGGTGCAATGCTCTCAAATCCAAGGCTCCTCACTGATGAAAGCCACAAGCTAGAAACTAGTCTGGGAATGTTGAATGAGTAGGCACTAGATAGGGATTTTGTGCACAAATCTTCCTGCATCTGTTGATTATGAAGGCTTGCATTTGGTGTCACTACTGTATGGAGAGTTTGCTACTCTTATTAACAATATGCATAAGCATATGAAATGGTGATCATATCATGTATGTTTGTTTATAAAAATTTTTTTTTATTTTTTATTCATAGTGAATGAAAGATAACACTTTTGATGTGGATAAATCTTGCCACCATTGGGTTGTCTGTTCTTTCCATGACTTTTATGCCTTCTTTATTTTCACATTGAGTAGTTTCTTTTTTCACATTTTGAAGATTCTCATTTCTTGGCTGATTCTCTTGTGTCATTTTTGCTTCATTTTGTCTCTCTTCTTTCATCTTGTTGGTTTCTGCTCTATATTGTCTACATTCTTCTTTGCATTCTTCTATTTTTTGTAACATAGTTTCCATCAATTTCTGTACCCATTGTGGTTCTGGTGTATCTATGTCTCTGGTCCTTATAATTTGCGTTTGGTCTTCCCATAACTTTTCTGAAAGTGACATATCTGTGTCATCTTTGTTTTTCTGTAGTCCTCGTGAATCCATGTCTCCTTCTGGGCTATACATATTTTCTAGAGAAATACGAATAGATAAAAGAAAATATATAAGAAAAAAAAAAATTTGGTATGCTGTTGTTTTTAGTCTTTGTACTAATACTATTCTTAAAGTTTGTCTTATTTTTCTACTTTTACTTTTCAAAAATTTGCTTCACTCTCCCAACCATTCCTGCAACTGTCGTCCTTTTTTAACCTGCCAGCTTTCTATCTATCTCTTATCCTATCCATTGTTCCTGCCCTATCCGTGTTTATTTACTTATTTACTACCCTGTTCTGTGTGTTATATATGTGACTATAACTATGTGTATTTGATATACACTTCAATAAAATATGATTACTACTGCCAGGGGGGGGGGTAAAAAAATTCTACTTGAGCCCATCTTTTCTCTGCTCATTGTTTGATCACTCTGTCTCCCTTCCTAGCAAAAGAAAGAAAAATACATTAATATCTGATTTGGTTTTAATTTTGATTGATTTCACATCTTGTAAACTGTACAACTGATAGTAAACACAGAAAGTGCAAAAGAAATATATATAAACTTCTGTCATTCACTATATTTATTTTCAAAAAAGAAAACACACAAAAAAAATTCTTCTGATCATGAAATTCCTATTATTATATCTCAGGGTCTATCTCTAAACAGTAAGGCCACACTTGGGATGCCAGATTATACATAAAAAAAAAAAAACTGTAATGGTAAGAAAAGTAGAGCTGCTTTAACCTAACCTAGAGATGCAGATAGAAGGGGTTCGAACCTCATCTACTCCTCTAGATTGCTACTAAGCGACTTACTCCTCGAACCTCACTAGAATTTAATCTTAATGTATGCCCGGTGGTCAGGGAGAGAAGAGACCACGAAAAGGAATTTTACATATATAATGATCAGATGTACATATGTATGTCACAAAAGAAAAACAATACTAAGTGGTTTTATTTATAGTGAATGAAAGATAACAGAAAATTTTATTATTGACATTAAAATAATTCACACAATGCTTTATTAATAGTGTCGCAGGCTATTTTCACTGCAACGGATAGACATATATGAAAGATCCATTGATCATAATGATAAGAACAGACAAAATTTTTACGTTATAATTTCTTCTTTAAAATATTCCAGCCAATGGAAGTGTTACATAAAAGAAATCAAGAGAGAGAGACATGATTCATTAACTCTGTCATTGGAGAACAGAAATAAATAGGTGGTCAAACTCAACTAAACACTTTGGACAGGTTTAAATCACAGCCCTACTTATGATTTAAGAAGAATGATAAAGTGACCCCAGCAGGAATTTCTAGCCATAATTGAAACATTTCTATGAGATTTTGAGAAAGATTTCCTAATAAATATAAATATACAAGACCATGCACAAAGGCGAGAGCATATAGTGGGCTGTGAGGCTCGAGACATAACAATTACCAAGAGGTTAATACAAGACCGGATAGCTCTCTGTCTCTAAACTAGGTTAGAGAGAAAAATGGAACCCGTTCGCTAAATGCGTGACCCGGATTCAGGGTCGGAGTTTTTGTTGCTTATGTCCAGTTGCGTACATTGAAAGGACTGAGATCGACATGAAATCCAGAACAATTTATTTGTTTTTTTCAGAAGGTCCGAATGTAGGCATGTTAACCTAAGCAAACTTGGCAAAAGAAGCACTGTCATATATGCTGAGCGGCCCAGTCGATCACCCGAGGCACGATGCCATATAAATACGGTCAACGACCTTTAAATTTAAAAAGAAACCCTCTGCAAAATATAAATATATTAGGAAAGCTCAACTATCACTGAAAATCCGCAGAAAAATAGTAACTTTACCTTTATAAAAATTTGAATTACTAAAACAAAACAAGTGGGCGGATATTTTATTGGTTTAGTTCAAGTTTAACCTACCAACACTGAGCCAATGCTATTTAATAATTTTTAATACATATTGTCAAAATGTACTCTCTCTTATTACTAAAATATAAATGCGAACGTCTTATTTCACACTCTTCAAAATATAACTTTAAATTTGTAACCCTTCATTGACTAAAATATAATGGCATTTGATAATTTCTTTTATATATATATAAAAAACTAAGTTAAAGTTTGGAAAGTTTTATAATAGAGTATTTAATAACAAGTCAGATGTCACATGACTTATATATAGCTTGCACTTACAAATATGTAAAATGAAGAGCGTGCTAATAGCTCTAAACAAGCTTTTTTTTTTTATTTATGATAAATGCAACTACAAGAGAAGGCATTCAAATCATTTTTATCTTGGATTGTCCCCATCCCCAGACCGGTTTCGACATATGGGTCTCTTCAGTGAGGAGTTGGGACATTAGATTTAAAAAACCAACTCAAGCAAAGCATTTATCTAAAAGTTAATTCTTAGAAGAAGATCTGAAATTTAGCAATTTAAATCTTGATTTTAAAATAGAGTTTTGCACTTTCTATGATTTGCTTCCATTTCTTTCTAAATAAATATTTATATAAAATAAATAACTTAATTATGGGAGTATAATGGTGGAAAGTTAAACAAAGCATTTTTCAATTAAATTAATAAGAATTATCGCCGCCATTATATGTAATAACCCTACCACCCATTAAAGTATTTTTAAAAAAAAAGCAATTAATGAAATATAATTTCACAAGACTCGAATACATAGATTAAAAAAAAAAACATAGATATATAGAAAAAGCATAAATATAGATTGAATTTGCAAATTACAAAGATATTTTAATAATTTATGGGAACGTTACCGGTAATTAGATGGGTGGGTCAAAATGAGTTCATTTGATGTTTCCCGCAGGTCTTCTCGGTTCTTCAAATTTGTTTTTCCATGTTTTTGATGGCAGATTTTCCCGGATACAGGGCAGATACTTTAGTTCTCTGGCTGGCTTACATGATTACGACTCCGGCCTCAGGAACAGCTCAGGAGAGCGAAGGCAAAGAAGTTACCCCTGCATTTTTGCAGAGCAACACATTTCGGATTTTTTTATTTATATGCTGAAAGAATAGAGTGCAGCTTGAAGTAAGTACAGCAAGCAAGAGTTCGCTATATTGGCCAATCTTTCAGCAAAATTTATTCCAACAAAATTCTTAAGATTTCTCTCTGACCTTCAGCACAGGTTACCCATAAGCATAAGACCAAGAACAAAAGAAAAGTTTTTTATTTATACCCTTTTTTCCATTATGTTTTTAATCTTCTAATTAGTGGCGAATCATGCCCGTTGTTTCAAATTTTCCCTGTGTTATCTATTATTTTATCTAACTCAGAAAAATGTTTTATTAATTAAATTCCTTTTTTTAATGGATTCTATTTAATTAAGAAAATTTATCTTATCAATTCTTCCAACATATATTTTAAAAATAGTTGCAAATATAATTTTAACTTTCTATATTTTATTTTATTAAATCTTTTCTCTCTAACACAATTCCTTCTTTAATTTAGGCAACTATTTGAGAAAACGATAAATTTAGTTTGAAAAAGAAACATACATTCACTGTGGTTGGACTTAGGGTCTTAGTTAGTCCAAAGTGAATGGTGAAGCCAGCATATATATATTTATATATATATGCACAGCTTCAAAAGATGTATCAGATGATTGGAAAAATACAGTATTAGTATTAATATTTAAAAAAGGTGATAAAGAAGATATTAGAAATTACAGATCTATCAGTCTTTTATCAGTTTTAAACAAGATAATTACAATTCATCTATAGAGAACTTTGGATTTCAACCAATCAAAAGAACAAGTTGGATTTAAAAGTTGTTTTAGTACACTGATCATATCCAAGTATTGAGAGAAGTTATAGAAAGGACCAATGAATATGAGTTACCATTATTCTTTGGATTTGTAGATTATGAAAAGATATTTGATTCTATAAACATTTCTTCATTGATTAAATCATTGGATTATCAATGTATAGACCCAGGATATACTCATATTCTCAAGAATATTTATAAAAATGTAACAACAATTAGATTACATAACATAGAGTGACTCATATCCAAAATTTTTTACAACAGTGCTGCAAGAAGTATCTTGTGGATTAAAATGGGAAACTAGAGGAATAAAAGTAAGTGGGGATTATTTAAGTTATTTATATCTTTCAGATGATATAGTTATTTTTGCAAATAATGCTTGAGAAGAGCTTCAGGAAATGTTGCAAGAGTTATCAAATGAAAATAGGAAAGTAGGACTAAAGATTAACATTAAAAAGACTAAAGTAATTTTCAATGGATTTTCTCAAAAGATGAAAATAAAGATTGATAATGATGAGTTAGAAGTTAACAACTATAAATACCTTGGTCAGATTATTATTACAGATGGAAACATAATGGATGAAATTATTCATAGAATTCAACTTGTTCTGGAATACTTTTGGTAGAAATAACTTAATATTAAAAAGAAATCTGCTTATGTGTTTGAAAAGGAAGGTTTTTAATAAATCTGTTTTATTTTACCTGTTCTTACTTATCGATTTGAAATTTGGACACTTAATAGAAGAGCAATACAGAAACTTCAGACCATTCCAAAAATATGGAGAGAAGCATGTTAGGAGTAACAAGAAGAGGTTGAAAAGAAAAAATACATGAGTAAATGAACAAACAGGTGCTATTGTGTTGAAAGAATTAAGAGGCTGAAGTGGAGTTGTGCTGAACATATTGTTAGAAGAGATGATAATAGATGGACTGTTGGCATCTTAAACTGGATTTCAAGAGTATATAAAAGACCCAGAAAGAGCCCACATATGAGATGGATGGATGAAATAAGAAAGTGTGCAGGAGTGATGTGGAGAAGAGAGACTAGAGATCAGAGAAGATGGATTGAACTTGGAGAGATCTTTCTTTTGTATTAAATTGATAGGGATTGAAAATGATGATGATGAAATTAGTTTGTTTTATTTAGTTATTTTTATAATAAAATAAACCCAAAGATATAAACACAAAAATTAAATCAAATTAATCTTAAAAGAATAATTTTTAAAACAACAATTAAATAATAATTTAATAATAAAAATATTTACTTAATAATATAAATGGAAATATATTGTATTTGAAATTTTATATAATTTTTTTAAATAATTTTTTTGTTTAGAAAATTTTTATATTATTTTTTTGGGATAATCTTGCAAAATTGCTAGTGGAGATAGGAGTATAGTAAGAAAATATCTGAGTGGTTTTGAAAAATTGAAAAGAAAAATTAAGACAGAAGAAATCAAAGGAAAGCTTTTGTAAAATTTTTATAAATTCAGACTGCAGCTGTCTGGGCAACAAACTTGAGTATCACAGTATTCAGTGGGATATCAATAATTTAGATCATGAAAAGACTAATCCTCATTTAAATGAAAAGGAAGAGATTGATAATAAGTTAACTGAAAAAAGGAATTTGAATTGTTGTTTTAAAATAATAAAGATGTAAATGAAAATATATAATTCAATGTCAGTGGTCTATATCATCAAAAACCTGAAGAGCAGTAAACTATTTGAAGAACCACAGCTTCTTGAAGATAAAGATACATAAAAAAAATATTTTTGTTCAGTAAATAAGATAAATGAAAATTTTGACATCAATGATCCTGACACATGGATCATAATTATAATTGAAAAGTAAAGAACTGACATGACACAAATAATAAAAGGTTCTAATTTTGTGAAAGATGTAGATGCAGGAGTTTTTCTGAAAATTATTATCTAAGGGAATTAATAAATAGGAATGGTCAATAATGAAGATGGATAGTCAAAGTTCAAAGAAGCAGCATGGTGTTATGCATTGAAATTATTTTCTTCAGGGAATATTCTTTGTGTTTAAATGGATATAGTGATTGGGCACATTATTTTCAAGTAATTTGCAAATTATTACAATTGGGAAGAAAAAAAATCTAAAATTGCAAAAAAAAAAAAAAACTATTGACAAAGATTATGAAATAATAATCAGAAATGAAACACAATGTTTAAAAAGTGTGTTCAAACAAATAGTTGCTGCAATTTTGTACTTATCAGAATACAATTTGTATTTCAGAAGAAATAGCAACACTTTGCATAAACCATGTAATGGTAATTTCTTAGATTTGATAGGATTAATTGCAAAATTTGACTCAATTATTAAGCAATATTTGGACTTTTGCAAAGATACACCATCATCTTTCTATTTATCTCATAAAATTGATTTCTGCTTTGGCTAAAAAGAAAAATGAAATAATGAAATTAGTTGAAGGAAGTCAAATATTTTCAATTTTATTAGATTCTACTCCTGATATAAACCATCAAGAGTTATTATATCTTATTTTAAAATACATTGAAGTAGATGAAACAAAAAACATATAACTATTCAAGTATGATTTATATGATTTGAAATAATAAAAGATTTGGCAGGAAAGGGGCTATCTTTCCAAAATAAAAAATATATTGGAAATAGAGGGATTGGATTTAGCAAATTGTCAAGGACAAGGATGTAATAATGGGCCTAACATGAAAGGAATTTATAGCGATATGTAAGCATGTACTCTTCAAAAAATTTTAAAGCATACAGTATGCAATGTGGAAGACACAATATAAATTTAATTCTTGAAGACATTTCAAAATCATGCCTTACAATGCCATTTTTTGGAACATTAGCAAAATTTATACAATAATTTTTAATGTCTGTAATGCACTTAGATAAATTGAAATGGCATGTATAATACCGTACTTCAAAAACTGTCAGAAATTAGGTGGGAATTCTGTCTTGAAAGTGTGAAATGTGTAAAATATTAAATATTACAATTTCGTATTGCTTTAAAACAACTTCACGAATGCACCAGTGACATGAAAATAAAATATATTAAATCACTCAAAAATAAATTTAATTCATAAATGAATTTTTACTGAGTTTATTGATTTGGTATGATTTATTAAATGAAATAAATGTAGTAAGAAAAATACTTCAAAGCTTTAATATGGATATTAGTATCACAAATTCATATTTAAAAAGCCTTAAAATTTTTTGATGAATATTGTTAATTGGGATTTAAATCTTCTTTAATTAGTGCAAAGAAAATTGCTGCAGAATTGAAAGTGCTACCCAAATTTAAAAATCAATTACTGAACAGAAAATGAAACATTTTCTTTATGAAAAAACTGATCATCTGATTTCATTTGAACAATATTTTTGAATTCAATACTCTTTAATTATAGTTGATAAAGCAATTACCTTGTTTTAGAAAAGATTCAAAATTACAGTGAACATTAAACTCTGTTTTTATATATATATAATTCTGATAACATTCAAAAATTGATTGAAGATGTTCTTAAATATTATAAATACTTAAAGATGTCCTTGAATAATGACATTGATTGCATAGATTTATTTAATGAAATTAAAATTTATCGCTAAGTATTATCACCAATAAATACAATTTTATTAAAATTCTGCAATATTTATGTAAAAATAATTTATTCGAATTTTATCCAAATTTTGTTACTATTCTTAAAATTGTATTAACAGTACTATCTATAAAAATATCTTTTTTTAGAATCTTTTTTTAGATTAAAGACAATTTTGTTTAAATATAAGTATGATAATAAAATTAGCAAACAAGAGCTTTTATCATGCCATCATCAGATTCAATTATATGGATGGCCGAATAATTGGAAAGTGGAGAAGATTGAAGCCTTTCCATTAAAGTTTGAAGATTTTCTATCTTAATATAAACCAAGCATGATTGTATACATGTGTGGGAGATGATGATTTGGATCAACTGATAAATGCTGGTTCAGCATGAAATATGTATATTAGAGATCATTTATATTTTTCACATGTATATGGTCATGTCTATCAGTTGTATAAGATGGAGTGGATGGCTGAAGGGAGCTTGAAAGTCTGAGTTCAAATCTCTCCTAATTAAAGATGATTATAAATTTTTAAGATCTAGCATAAGTAAAAAATGTTTCTATTCATAACAATTTTATTTATTGAATAAGAATTTGCAAATAAAAAATAAATTATGACAATGTTATTAATAAATTTATAATAAAACGTCCAAGAAATAAAATATAACTTTTTATATTATATGTACTTTATTTTTATTTTTTTCAAATATTGATTCAATAAAATTGCACAAATCAATCAACTTTTATATATGTAAACCTACAACTACGGATTGCCCATGTAAACATAGCAATCCAAGCTATGTAAACTCTTGTACCCTTTAAGACAAATTTACATTTATAATTTATAAATAACTAATTATATATACAAGTATCAAGTTGTGCAATTTTATTGAATCATCATTTGAGTAACAAAATAAAATACATATAATACAACAATTATATTTTATTTTTAAAAATTTTTTTTTTTGCAAATTTTGCTATAAAATAAATAAACATTTTAACAAAGAGAATCACTTTTAACTTAATTTACACTAATTGTAAAGCAGTATATCTATATCTGCAAATAAAAATACTTTTTTTTAAATGTTTAAGTGATTCTTATCATATGTAAGAGAGGGCCTTGAATAAAAACGTATCGGACCCTGGTTTTTTTGGGGGCTGACTCTGTTTCAGGGTCTGTTACTTTACCACTGCCCCAAACCATATAGGACAGTATTATTAATCATAATACTTTATAATGATTTATTTTTATCTGTCAAATAATTTATATAGGTAATTTGGCTTTATCAGTCAAGTCTACTTTTCAAAATTGGTAGAGGAGATTTAATATGCATTTATGTAAATAGCTATATATTTGTGTAATTTTTGTAATATAAGTAATCATATAGTTAATTATTTAGGCAAACGATGTTCAATCATCACAATACTACAATAAACATTTAACAGACTGTCAAGCTTTTTTTATTTATATTATTCAATTGAGAAATTGTTCTTTTGCCATTCTACTAACAAATCTGATTATAGAAAAGGAAATTAAATTAAAAAAGAAATATTTTTTATAACTTGATTTTATATTTCCAAAATGCATTCTACTTGATTTATAGAGATATATAAATTCATATATGTAATAATATTAAAAAAAAAAAAAAATCAAGTCAGATGTCACATGACCTAATTTATTAAGCTTGTATTTACAAATGTTATATATAGAGCTCACAAAATAAGCTCTTAACAAGCTTTGAGAATATCCCCAACCCCAGACCGGTTTCTGCTACTGGTGTTGTCAGTGAGGTGTTAGGATATTCAAGCATTAGATTAAAAATACCAGGATAAGCCCAGCACTTTTATCTAATGTATAACTATTAAGTAGAACAACTGAAATTTTCAGACATCTATATCTTCCAATCCAGCTAGTTACCTAACTTAAATAGCCATATGGGACTGAACTAAGTTCAGATACATCATATATTAATAGCATTAGCAATATAAAATTGCCAAAGCCTTAGTAGCAAAAAATAAAATTACAAAAAAATCAATGGGTTGGGGATATTCTCAAAGCTTGTTAAGAGCTTATTTTGTGAGCTCTATATATAACATATGTAATAATATTATAATTCGATGTCTGTACTTCTGCAAATCAATATACGTAATCTTATAATTGAGTATTTATAAAATATAAAAAGAATAAGTGGTATTTTAAATTTTTGATTTTTATTAGCAAATTCTAATCTCAACTCCATTATGTCACAATCATATACCAGCATAGAAACTCAAACCATTCTCTATCACTACAATAAAGACATTTACTCTTAAGTAGAGCTTGAGATATCAAACACTTGCAATATCCACTTCCATTTTAATAGTTGGAAATTTTTTCAGTGTATACATGCATGCATAATCACAAACTTAAGAAAATTAAAACTTAACATTATCACATTTTAATGATGAAAGGATTTTATGTTTTATGATGATTGCATCTAATATCGGAATGATTTATCATTTAAGCTCGAGATTATACTAGTTTAAGTTATGTTAAATAAATAAAGCAAACTTTCAGCATTAATGCTGGATAGATCATAAAATCCATTCGCTTTATTTGCTGGGTTGTCTTTGGACAAAGAACACCAGCAGAAAAATGTTAGCAAATGTTTGTAAGGATTTTTCTTAACTTCTGCAGAAAAATATTAGCAAATACTTGTAAAGATTTTTCTTAACTTCTTTTGATTAAAAAAGAAAAAAAAACATAATTATATTAAAAAAATTACAATTATTATGAAATTTTTTTGAATAATTTAAAATAACTGAGGAAAAAATTAATCTTAGATTTCTGTTAATTAGATTTGTATTGAAAATTTAAATATATGCTAATATTTTTGTAATTAAAAATTTTAAAACTATATATAGTGATTCTAAAACAAAGCATGCTACATAAAGTTTCAAATAAAGATATTGTTAAAATTAACGAGTTGATATGTTTTTGTTTATTTAAAAGAAATTGGAATTTATTTGTTATAAATAAAGAGTATGGTGGTGAGAATTGATAGACTTGGGAACTAAATAATTCCTGAATCAATTCGTAATTGAGAAAAGTAAAAAAAAAAAGTAAGCTATAAGAAATAAAATATCGTGCTGAGCATATTACTTTGGTGCTTGAACATCATTATTCCATATAATTAATCATTCAAAAGCAATATTGAGTTACACAAGAGAAAAATAAATCCTTTATTTTTAAAACATCTTTTTCTCATATGCTCATTAATATAATGGAAATTTATATAACCTGATTTAATATATAGGGTCCTTTGAGCCCAGACTTCCACCCTCCAACTATTCAGCCTTCCATCCTATTGAAAATCTGATGATGGAACGCTCAAAGCCGACGCTGATGCTGACATTCTCGTCACATCCAGGTTGACCATAAGTCACTTTGAACCATCATGTACAGGACATAATCCATTTAAGTATATATATGAGGGCTGGGCAGCCATTCAAGCTACTATTTAATATCTAACATACAGGCTATATATATATCTGTACAAACAATGTAATATATAGGGTATTTTGAGCTCAGACTTTCACACGATCCTCAACTCTCCACACTATCTGTATATTAGATATTAAACAAGCTGATTTAGTAATTTTATTCTAGAGTTGTCAATATAAATATGAGCAATTTATAAACACTATCCACCAGCCTCTATTTCTTTCAATCCAAACTAATGATTTGAAAGTTGAAACACTCTAAGGTTTTGAGTTCAAGCATGCATACTTATCTAAATATATAGATCTTATACTATGCCTAAAGCTGTATATTTTAGAGATCACAGTCATGTGTTAATTGTATGCATTTATGGCTCTTTTGGAAAAATGGTTCTATATAGAAATATCTCATGACTCTTGTAGCATACATTTAAGATCTGTAATCATTAATTCACTTTATTTTTCTTCTTAAGAATCATGTAATCATGCATGAATAGTCAGTGGTCATCAGATGGTAATTCAAAATAGATCCTCAAATTATTTTTAGCTATTATTCTTTATCAGTAAAGAGCATTGGTATTTATCATTCATTGACCTATCTAAATGGGTAGGCTATCATATTGCTTTCTGTCCAAAAGCTTAAAATTTTGAAACTTTCAAATCATTAGTTTGAATAATATAAAAGAAATAAAGATGATAGTTAAATATATATCTATAATTCTGCACTCCTGACAAAGAGCAATAGCCAGAAATTAATCTGGGATTGATTGGCACTAGGGTTTACTGAATATCCATGCTTACATAAGTGGCTCTACAGTAGAATGTTGATATAGAGTGAATTACTGCTAATGATACAGACTAGAATAGTCATACTTGTTTTAGTACAAATGAAATTTTGATGTAAAATAATTTAATAAAGGATAAATCTATATTTACATTTAAGTATTCTAGGCAACAATCTAGTGCTCCCTTAAACTTAATTTTGACAAATAGTTTTGTAAGATTTTAATAATTTTATTTTGAAAGCTCCACAACTTAATAGTATCTTCAGGTCTCTTAAAATATAAATGCAACTCAAAGATTAGTAACAGAATAATTATAACTTCATCCAAGTGGATATTTTAACACTTTATCTATTTTACTACTGACATGCTAATTATCATTTAATGGTAATATATACAGTTTTAGATACTATACTGCATTACATTAATTAGCTTTCTACTTATACTTCTGTTCCAAATATATTCTACATTTTTTAAAACTTAAAACACCCGAGTATACATTGTGTTTGCTAAGCTATTTCATCCATATAGAATGAGTAGGTAGTTTCTTTCTGTACTTCCAATGTTACTTTTATTCTTCTCTTTTACTTTCTTTGCTCTGATGAAGACTGCTGTTTAGTCAAAACTGTAAGGAAAATAAAGAAGTTTTTTAAGAAAATTGGTTTGCATTGAAGTGTATATGAAAGAAGTTATTCTTCCATTGTTCATTGTTTTTGAATTTTTTAGATAATCTGTACATTTTCCTAAGATCATTAGGCTACAGAGAACTCTCGCTTATCTTACATATAATGCAAATAGGTATATATACATTTTTATTTGTAATTTATGCAACAGTATGATTAATGATGAATAAAGAATCATTTTAATAAGTTGTATACCAGCAGCAACTTCATCATATTTAATATTTACAACTTCATTAATTAAATAAATATAATTTAATTTGATTTTTTCCTCCCACACAGCAGTACATCAGTAATTTAGGAAGAGATAATCATCGCTACTTATTAATCAGAAAAATATATACAAAAATCGATTAGGAAAAATAGCTTTTAAGATCGTTTACATATGTAGTTAAAATAATCTTGACCAGTCCAGTTTTGAATCTGAATCGCTCTGAAGATGATCAGTTTTCATAAAATATTGTATTCAATAATTGTTCTGCATGATTTGGTGAAATGATAGAGAGATAGATTTTGGAGGTCAAGCACCATAGATTGTCACTCAGCTGTCATTTCCGATACTCGAACTTCTTATGGACTCCCTAACAATAAATTATTGGATTAGTATCATTTTTTTTTAATGGAAGTAATTACTTTCAGAATCCATTATCTCTATTCAATGCAGTTTATTCTTGCTAAAGCTACTTTTTCATGAGAAATGATTTTTTTATGAAGTAAATTCTGTCACGTAATTTTATCATCTCACTCTATATTCTTTAGCTTTTAAAATTTAATTAGCTTCAAAATGAATAACTATTTTATCTTGAAATAAATTGAAAATGCATTTATACAAAATTGTTTATTAGCTTTATATAATAAATAATTAAGTAGAGTACTTTAGGAAATTTTGTGCTGCGATATGTGCATCTTATGTTAATGTGGGCATGTCTGCACGTGTATACATATTTAATACACCATTTAGCAATATTTGAAAGATCGTATATTAACGTTTACTTTTAAAACTTAGTTCTATATTGAATCTTAGAATTTGCATGCATCTGTAAAAGAAGTTTTTTTCTATTTTTAATATAACTGTTTGGTTGTTTTAAATCATTATAATTCTGCATGTTAAGTTTCCTAATTAGAATCTTTTTTCCTTCATTGTAGCAACAGTCTTGTAGTAGCCATCATTTGGAAACCATCCAAATAATTGATTTCTAAATAGAAATTTGATCCTAAAGGTGTATCTTTCTTTCTTTTCAGTCTTTTGACATATTCACTTAAAAAAAGAAAAACCAAGGCTTTAATGATAGTTGACGGACCTGTAGGGAACCCCTGAGATACTCTCAAATTTTAAAGTAAAAGAAAACTTCAATGACTTTTTATTGCTTTGTAATGGTAAATGATAAAAATGTTTAACAGGATCAAATTACTTTAGTGAGATCAGGGGTGAGATTGTCTCTGCCAGAATTGAGAAAAGAACAGCAGCCACCTAGTGACTTAATTTCTTATTAGATTATAAACCGTCAAATTGAAAATTTGGGATTTCTATTATAAATTAATTACGTTTTCGTATTATGCTAAATAGATAATTTTTTAATAGTTTAACTTTATTAACATTAAAAATAACTCTTACCATATATATAGAAATATGGAAGAGGGCTTTTAATAAAGCAACATTTTCCACTTTTTTAAAAAAAAAAAAAGAATTTTACTTGAGAAGTAATATGAAAAATGACTATATGTATAATGTGCAACTTGCATAATCTACCAAATATTTTTTTTTTTGTTATTATCATTGATCCTAAAAGCTACATTATATGTAGTCTTCTATTCTTTCAAATGTAGCTTGTCCCATAAGTAGAATCAGTTTTAAATGGAATATATTTTTATCTAAGTATCAACTGATTTCTAAAGCTGAAGTCCCCTTTATGCATCCTGATAGTGTTTTCTGTGATGTGGCTTTTTGTTTTCCCTACTTATCTCAACTGTTTCTTATAATTTTGAAGTTACTTTTTCTAAAAAAAAATATTTTTTAAATATTAATTCCATTAGTAAAGACTATATTATGTATCTAAGCCAACACTATCCAGGTAAAATTATTAACTGAGTTAGTAATGTTAATATCAAAAATTCCATAAATATAGCATTCATTTATGGAATATATTTAATTCAACTTTCCTTTTTTTAAAAAATTGTTTTAATATAAATCAATTATTAAATCACTATCTATTTTTGCACTTTTAGTTAATATATATTTAACAGTTTCAGTTGTCTTAATATCTTCAAAAATCTGTAAATTAATATTGTCTTTGAAGAAGACTAATAGACAGCTGAAAATGTTAGATAATAAGGAAAATATTATTTAAAAATGTAAATCATGTTTTAAGAATTAATTCAAGGAATGTCGTAATTAATTTTAATGTCATCAGAATTAAATATATATATATAACATTTAATAATGTCTTTGAATCTATTGTCAATATTTTACAGTTTTCTTTTTCAACCAATGGTTTTTGTATTATTTTCCACATATTGTTCTGATTATCATTGTCTTTTAAATATAAAAGCAATATTTTTTTCATGTATCAACAACTGGACATAAAATACCATCTGCCTGTTTATATATATCTTTCTTATAATGCAATGTATGTTTGATAGGTAAACTATTTTTTTGTTTGTCAGTATTCGCTAATTTCCAGAATCTTATTCTGATCATGTGTTAAAGGTATAAACATGACACTGAACAAACTAAAAGTGTAGCATATTGACCACTAAGGATGCTTATTTTAAACTTTGGTAATATATATACTATATAACTAACATGTTTAAAAAAATAGTTTCCATTTTGTTTTTTAAATACAGTAGAGTATTAGATTTAATAATTGTAAATGCAAACCACTTGATTATAATTTTAAATATCTGAGTTTTTGCTTTTGTTAAAAGCTTGGCAAATATTTTTGGTCTATTTATTTCACTTTGAAATTATAGGCGGATATCTATTTGTTTGTCTTTTGAAATGTTCTGATATTTCAGTGAGTTTCTTCATAGATATCTTACAATCTTAAATTTGTAAATATTGGGTTTATTCAGAATAAGTATCTTAATAAAATATCACATAACTATCATGATTCCAGATTGCATATTGCTGTTAAAACTGCATACATTTTTCTTTTGCGATCTCTTATGCCATTCCTATAAACTATAGTTACTAAAGCTCACAATAAATGGTGAAAAAAAAGTATGCTGATATAATAAATATCCTATTTTGTACTCAAGCATAATTAAATTTAAAGAGTAAAGACGAATACAAATTATTATAAAATACTGGATCATACATATATTTAAATATAGAAGCTGTTTTTAATTTGTTTTCCAAGCTAACAATTTTTGGAGGATAATGAAAAAGTACACTTTTTGCAAATATAATTCTATAATAAATTCATCTTCCATTTCTGATTTTAGCATTTCCCCCATTTTTTGTTTCTTTATCTAAATTTTTTTTGATGAGATCGATTTGCATACTGATATTAATTATGTAAATATTAAGCCTTAAAATTAGAATGTGACATATTAAACAGCATTAAAATGAAATTTCTGGTTTCTGGGTTTTTGAAATTTGTAACTTTTTTATTTTTTTGGATTTCAAGAATAGATGTTGTACCCCTCATTGTAAAACCAGACTCTGTTAATATATATAAAATAAACCTTAGTTTAACTGTCTATATATTAATTTATACATACTTTCTTTATTCTGTATACATTTGTTTATTTAAAACTCTACAAAACAGCCTACTTTATGTATATATTGTAAAAAATTAAAGATCATCTTTGAAATTTTGTTTGGGTAATAGAAGTTTTTTAAAAATGGGCATTTGTATATAAAATCCATAAATAAAATTAATTTAAATTCCTCTCCTTATTTCAATGGCATTGCTAAATTTGTAAATATTCATGCTCTTTGAAATATGTCTTTAATGTTTCATTTTTTACAAGAATCTTTCATATTTAAAAATCACAAAACTAATATTATTATAACAATCTGATAAAACGAGTAATTTTTCATTTAGTGCCATCTACTGTAAGTTTTAACAATCAGAGATTACTAGACACTTTATCATATTTTGATCTTCTTTCTCAGACTGGTTTATATCAGTAAAGTGTTGCTAATCATAATTTCCCATGACTATAATAGATGTCGCTAGAATAGCAAACTACTCTTGTTTTATTATCATACTATTGTAATGTGGGAAGTTAAGTGATTTTCTATTATTATTAGAAATAGGTATAATATTAATGATGGTAGTTGTAACAAAGTAGAAGATTACTGTGGATCTGAGATTTGTACAAAAAAAAAAGAGACTTCAGACCATTCAACAAAGCATAGATATATATATTGGAAATAACAAGAAAGAATTAAAAGTAGAATACTTGGTGTGGGGGTGGGTTATGGGACATATCTCTGATATAATAGAAAAAAGTCCAAAATGGAGCTGGACTGGACATATTTTTAGAAGTCATAATAGAATTGAAGTTTTTAACTGGACCCAAGAGATTGAAAAAAGACCTAGAAAGATTTCACATGTGAGATTGGTAAATGAAATAAGGATATTTATTGGTACAATGTTAAGAAGAGAGATTAGTATATTGGAGAAATATTAAGTTTGGACATTCTAATTTAGAAGTTTTTAACTATGATCTGATTTTTGTGTTTGCCATAGCTTGACAAAACTTAAGAATTTTTGGATTACATCAAGAATATGCTGGCCATAGGCAGAAAAGATGATCGGCGTAAACTCAAAACTTATTACCTCCAAATATGAGCAAGCAATTAAATTGTGAGCAGAAGTTACTGTTATTTGTTTCCAACCTTTCTGAGAAATTTATTGAGTTGCTGTGGAATTGTCATTACCATATTGATAGATTGATCAAATGATAGATAAGAGATGTTGTATAACATTAATCTCTTAAGTTCAAAATGAAATTAACCAATATAATAACAAAACATGTTTTTAAATTGGCAAGAGTATAACTGTATTAATCTATCTTTTCAGTAAGTTTTATATCTTATATGATTATTGATTTCTAAACCTTGTAATAGCAATTATACAATATGTAATAAATTTTAAATTTTTACATATGTTTATATATTAACTAATGCAGTGTCATCACATCATTTGTCTCACAATTTACTATATTAATAAGAATATGATATGATGCAGTACAATTGGTTTTCCCTTAAATGAAATTTTTTCTCTATTCTATTGCCATCTATTGTAAGCTTGTATCAGTAGTTGCCTAGTAGAAGTTCAATTTTAGTCTAATGTTTGCTTTTACCAGGTAGGATTTGGGGTTCAACAACTGGAATCAATGCAAATTACACAACTGGCAATTTCATTTAACTTTTAAAACCAAAAAACCCTAAGAGGTTTGATGCATAGATTTATCACCATATCTGTAACTACATATTTTACTTTTAATATGTAGCAATTATTGTATTACTTTATAGATTTAGAATGAGATTAAAGCTAAGGAGAAGTTTTTGTTGAGACTGGATGTTAAGACTCCTGTATGGTTGCCTAGTCCACTGCAGATATTATTCACTATTTAGTATTCACAAATCTAGAGGTTACTGATTCAATTCATATGGTTGACTTCCATCAGGTCTAGCAACACCCAGACAAGAGAATAATCTAATTTGAAACATTGTATATCATAATAACATGTATGTTATTACTAACAGATAAAGATTGAATTTTTCTATAAATATGTAGCAACTTACCTAGATGCTGGAAATAATCCAGCATATAATTACAAATTAAACTAATGATATTTCATTGTTTTATTAAAGTAGACTTTTATATTTGGATTGTTTAAAATTTTTTTTTTTTAACTGCACACACTCACATTATATATACATTGACATAAATAGGCAGCTAATTTTTCAGAATAAGCACCCAGATGTGGTAAATGAAAAGTCAAGTTGCCAAAAATTGAGAATTTAGTTTATTGAACAAGATTATTCAAAACATATTTTGACAACCCATTTATATCTTTTTCTGATAGCATGTTGGGGGGAAAAAATGTTGAGATTGAAAATCAGAAAATGTAAAGTGAAATCTGACAGTTCTTTTGTCATATAAATTGCAGAATATTTGAACTCAGTGCATATCTCAGCTCCACCTATAAAACTAATAACAATTTTTTGGTTTATAATATGAACTGTCAAATCACAGATAAAAATAACAAACTCAAAATTTTCACTTGTAGTAAGTGGAAATAGATATATTGTAATATATATGTATATTCATGTTAGTATGGGTATATGTAAATGTAGGTATATAAATATATCAGGCTCACCGAAAATAGATATACTGCAGTATGTACATATTGTAATTCCTAAGTATGTATTATCATCATCATCATCATTTTCAACCATTGTTGATGCACTTCAGGATGAAGGTCATTAATTTCAATTCATCTTCGCAATCTTTAGTTTTTCAGTACCACATCGCTCCAACACACTTCCTAATTTCATCCATCCATCTCATATGTAGTCATTTTCTAAGTTTTACTCTCTTGGAATCTAATTTAGATTTCAATTGTTCATCTATTATCATTTCTTCTAGCAATATGTTCCACTCAATTTCACTTAATTTTTTCAATAATGCCAATAACACCTAGTTGTTCTCTCACCCATGTATTTCATTTTCAATCTCTTCTAGTTATTCCTATATACCTTAACAATAGCAGATAATATTTCGTTAAAACGTTGGGAATTATTCAAAACTAACATATGGTTTAACCCAAAACTACTTTATTTACATCATATAGCTGTGAAAACATTAAATATAATATATGTATGTGTGTGTATTTATATATATGCCATTCAAATTCATCATTATGGCATTTTCTGGTTTTGATTTTTATCTTTTGTTATTAATATTCATTAAGGCTGTAGCCTCAAGCACATGCGTATAAAAATGCTATAGTAGGGACCTCTACAGGTCTTAAACCACAAGCTTGCTATTTGGAAGAAATTATTATTATAAAAGAAAGTAGCTTATTAGAATTCAAAAATTAACTTCATAGAGTATACCAACATAAATTGATCACAACTTTCTTATTGACTTACTTAAATGCTTCCATGAAGTTCTCTTCATCCTAGTCTACAACCATCTACTGAGAGCTTGAGTAATTATTGGGAACTAGATGATATTATGTTATAATATCCCCATCTCTAGATTTGTTTTTGACTTTTGCTTTTATCAATGAGAACTAGGATTCAAAGCTGGAAGCAATGTGCATGGATCTTTTATTTCCTTATAAACTAATCTATAAGTTTTGAACTCAAGCATTTAAATTTAGTTCATTTGATACATTTTGCATACCATCAGCAATTTCATTTGATATTATTATATGCTTACCTATATACTTCCAAGAATAGTTCTCTTTCTTTTACATCAAATTGGTTAAGGATGGAAATATAATACTATACCATTTGATGTTCATCAATTACTCAAGCTTACGTTGTATGACTCTAGAGTAGAATGAAGAGAGGCACACTAAGAAAATTATATGATGCTGTTATTAATATTAACTTTCCTAGTCAAAGGATAGATGTAGTGAACAGTTGACAAAAATCAGAGGTTTCTTAAATTAATCTCATGTCAGATGTATTATAACTACGCAAAGCAAATTAGATTAGCTTGGATTTTAAATCTTAAGGTTTGTGGAATTTCAGCTGTTAATGGAGTAGCATAAAAAGAATAAAAGGCAGCTTCTATATGCATAAATGCTCTATTTCCAATTTTGCATCCTAACTCCATTGATGCATTCTATTATACTTTTTGGTATTGATTACACAAGCTTCCAGTATATGGTTCTAGAGTAAAATGAAAATAATTCATTTTTTTTTTTTTGTATATAAATCTTTAAAGGTTATCTCTTAGACATTTGTAGTTTGTTAAGATAATTCGTAAATACCAACTATTTTGAGATGTAAATGTAATATTTAAATTTTACTATAACAAATTAGTAATTGTTTAATTTGTAGATATGTATATTTTGTTTTACAAATGTTTCATCAATCTCAATCTCTAAGCAATGCACTTAGAAATAAATATGAAAATGTTGAAATTGAAGAAATAAAGTTGCTACAGATTTTATATTTGGAAGATATAAATTAAGATAATTTGAAGTGGGACAGTTTTGTAACACACATTAAAAAACTGGAATGTTTACCAGATTGAATTGTTATCTATCCATTCTGGATACTCAGTACTTAATTTTACGCTTTTATAATTCAGAACATTTTTTCTTATAAATATTAAATAATTAAAATTTTTTTAAAGCAGAGTAAAACAATCTTATCTTTTTGTAAGTGTATTACAATTAAAAATATTGCATAGAGGCACCTAGAGAACAAGAATACAGGGGAAAAAAAGAGTGAGATTTGGCACTTTGATGTCAAGATTATTTATTGGAAATTTTATTATTAATTAATTTTGAATTAAATTTAAAATTAATTGTAAAATATCTTTTCCTCTGCTAAGTATTAAATAATTAATTTTTTAAAAGCTTGGTAAAGAAACGTAGTTACTTGTAAGGATACAACTCTAAAAATATTGACAGAGATCCTTGGCACATATATATGAAACTTGAATTCAGTGGTTTTATGTATATTTACTATGCGCACATAAATAGTAAGTTAATGCATATCTGAAATTAAGTAAATGACAATTAACCTTGCAGTATTATTTTGTAACATACCAATATCTTATTCATTTCAGAAGGATTATATATTATTCTCGTCAGTTTATCCAATCAAGACAATGTCACAAGTCATTGTGCATGATTTTTTCCAGGTTTTCTTATATTTTGCTTGGTTCTTAAAATTCATATTAGTTACTTTATTTTTTTTATATTGCTACAGTTTTTCCTGATATGTTTGCCTTTATTTCTCTACTTCTAATATTCAATCAATTTTTCTTTTTTTAGTTTCTTCAATAACACTTTTATTACTTTGCGATGATGAGAACAATAAAGGTTACAAAATCTTTTTCTTATTAACTCAAATTTTTACTTCACATAAGCTTGATTTCAGTCAAAATATCTTACAAGCTTCTTAATTTCATATTCAATAAGCTTCAAAAACACAAACATTTAAGTATTAAAAGTCTAATTAAGTTTACTTCTTTTTTTTTTTTAATATTCAAATGAATATTTTTTTTCTTTTTATAATTTTAAAAAAAAAACTTTAGTTGTTTTTCTTTTTTTTTTTCAAAATTGATTACAAATTTTGTGAATTTTGAACATTCACATTGTATGATTGAAATAATTAATTTATGGCAGTTGAACCAGATCCATCTATAGAGAAAGTTTTGTATGATTATCTGTATATAAAATGAAACAAGGCAAAACTCTCTCCATACAGTAGTAGAGGTGGCTATCGTGTGATATTTATTGGTATATAAAATGAAGTCAAACTGCATTTTAAATTTTATTTCAAAAAGTTTATATTTTAAATAAAAGTGAATTATAGTTTACAATTTTAATAAAATTTAAATAGATACTAAGTAATTAATAAAATCTATCTGATACATTTGTGAAAATGTTGCAGATACATTTCATATACCTAAACTAATAAGTCTATCAAAATGTATAAAATAATTTTGCAATGTAGAATCAATACATCATTATCGGTATAACATATGCATGGAAATAAATTTAAATCTTATTTTAAATTTTATTTATTATTTTAAGAATCTTTCTAAACATAAGCAAGTAATGATTTTATAATTTTAACAAAATTTAAAATTTTGGTAAATAAATAATTTAATAAATCTATAAAATAAATTTTTGATTAATTTGTTATAATTATTTTTTACTAGCATAAACAGGAAGCTGAATTAAAATAAATAGCTTAATTAGATTTGAAGTTGGAATAGGTTACAAATAATCACATCTATGATGTTCTAGCCTATTGATAGGTCCAGAGAACAATCACGCAGTCAACTCAATCATATATCCACTCTGTTCCATTTATTACCAATATCTTTAATTCCACACATCTCTTTCCCATCTTTTATATCATTTAGCAAGAGCAATCCTTTCCAACTTTTGTTTTCAGTTTCGCCATTTCCTCTAAAACATTCTTCATTAAACTATTCTTTCTTCTTAATATATGTCCAATCCAATTTCTCTTTCTCTTTAATTTACTCAATCAATTTTATTTTTTCCTTTATTCTTTCCAACACTTCTCATTTATCATTTTATTTATCCAGCTAACTCCATATTCATGTTTCAAAGTCTCCAATCTCTTTCCAATTGTTTTAGTTATTGTCCACATTTCACAATGAAACAATAATATGTCCCACACATAGCATTTTATTAATCTTTTTTTAAATTCCCTTTTCAAAGGTTTACCAAACTTTTTTTTTTCTTAATAAATGCCAACATAGCCAATGCTATTCTTTTAATTTTATTTTTGCTTCTTTTATTTCCACTCACTAACTATTCAATATAAAAATCTAGTCATCTGTTGAATTATTTTGTATTCTTTCTTATTTACAATCATTTGATCTTCTCAGTATTAATCTTCATTCCATATTTCACCTATTCCTCCTTTAATTCATTCAACATATTTGTAGATTTTATATTATTTACAAATCTTATATGTTTTATCATTCTACAACTAATATTAGCTTCTCCACAGTCTAGATATTTATCTAACATGTCTTCTAAATAAACATTAAAAAACACAGGCATGTGTAGCATTATTTTCTAACTCTTTTTTCTATATTTGCCTTTTCAATTCTTATTTCCCTAGTCTGATTCTTAATATTTGACCAATTTACATATTCCAAATGAATCTTCTCTCTTTTCAAAGTAATCATTTACAAGGTATAAAGTTTTAATAAGTCTTAAGTAAAATCTAAAAAGAAATAATAAAAAAAACCTCACACATGTTATATATAATAGTTTTGTGAACATATACCATGAAAGTAATAATAAAGATTAAAAAAATAATAATAATAATCATCTTAAAATGAGGAAGTACATCGCAATATTGTAGATTTTTATTAATCTCATAATTAAATTTAAATCTGTTCTCTTATTTAAGATAGTTTTTCAATTTTTTTTTTATTACTCTTATGCTTGTAACTATTTTCATGCTTACTCTGGACCATTTAGCATTTGCCCAGTTGAATTAGTCTTTGTTTTTTTTTTTTAATTTTGTCAATTTTTATTTCAATACTTTCAACTTTCATGCCTTATTGTTTCAATTTATATTTTTATCTCTTACATTTGTCTTTCTTTTTCATAACATAATTTTCCATTTCAAAATAATTGTTTCAATTTATATTTTTATCTCTTACACTTCTCTTTCTTTTTCATAACACAATTTTCCATTTCAAAATAAACTTCAGAGCATTTAATAAGCCTTTATCAATGCTTTGCATATTAATTGATCACTCTTCATCTTCTCGACCTGTCTTAATTGCTTTTGCTTTATTTGCATTGATTTTCATTTCAAACTTTTTATAAATTTTATCGTTCTTATGTAATGTTTTCATCTTCATTCTTTACAAGCACTGCCATAATAACAAATTTCATGCAAAGTTTTTTTCTGTATTCCAGTGTTTTATCAGGATGTAACGAATGAATTTAAGGGATTTGTGTCAACAATACATACAGGAAAAAAAATAATTATAAGCTGATAAATTAATAATAAATCAAATGTTTTATCACTATGATATACTTGCATTTATATTATTTTTTATTAGTATTGATTAATTCATAGAATATAAACTTGTAGACTTTGTAGAAGACTGTCATAAAAATTATGAGTATTCAGTTTATATTTTATTTTTATTTTTTTAAAATTTTTATTATAACAGCAGTTGCAATGAGTTTTCACTATACGATAACAATTTTTATTTTTCCCCACCCCTTATATTTTTTGTATCTTATCGAGGTTTAATTAATAAAATTATTTATGTCAAGCATTGGTGGTCGAGTTGTCAGCACAACTGCCTTACAAGCAGTTGACCCGGGTTAGCGGATTTGCTTCAACTGCCTTACAAGCAGTTGACCCGGGTTAGCGGATTTGCTTCCCGGCTGATGTTATGACACATGAAAAAAAAAAAAAAATGTTTATTTTTTGTATTTTATCTAGGTTTAATTAATACAATTATTTATTTCTATACATCAGTTCTAGCAAATTAGATCAAAATTTAATTTGCAGTTAATCTTTAGTTAAAAAATAATATCTTGAAAATGATAAAGAGAATAAAGAAAAAATATAACTATCAATTTCTGCATATTCAGAACTAGGTGATATTTTTGAAAATTAAATAGAAAAATAAATTACAAAGAATTATAAATATGAAAATACAAAGATGTTTTGAATAAAATTATTTCATGTACAAAACAAAAGTGTTGCCTGCTTTGTGAGGAAACTTGAATCATTTAGCTATTATATTGCACTGCTGTTGAAATACATGTAGTAGATGGTAATCAGATGACTAAACATGCAGATCACATGATGTTTGTGCTCTAAATGTGTCAGCTTGAGCTTTAATCAGTGACCTTTACCTCTCTTTTATCCATCATTCTAATACTTTGCTAAATTCCACAGGTAATGATCAATTGACTAATTTATTGTGATATCATATGATATTTAAACTCTGGAAATGTCAGGTTGAGCTTCACTCCAGGAAACTTTAGTTCTTAAATTTCTCATTCAAATATTACATTAAACTGTAAATGACATACAATAGATGAGGTATTATCAGCGGTCCCCAACCTTTTTGCACTTAAGAGCACATTCTATAATACCGGCCAGGTGGCGGGCACCATTTATTTTTTCAATGTAAATTTATAGTTGGATATTGTTAATAATAGACTTTTTTACGCTGTAAAAGTATAGTATGCCCTACAATTTGATTACAATATAATACAATAATTTATAAGAAATCTTAAAAATTAAATTTATTTGTATCAGATAAATAATTTTTTATTGTGTTCGGATAGCGGCGGACATACAAAAAATAGTCCGCGGGCATAAGGTTAGGGACCCCTGCTATATATAAAAGCTATTGGTAAAGCAGATTTCTGTAAAAAAAGCTGATGTATTTTTTTATCCATCTAATGGTAAACTCATGATTTTTCTGATGACGTAATAATTCAGGCATTCTTCATTGGTGTTTTGCGGAACACTGGTACTCCATGAACTAAGAGAAAGTGTTCCATCAAATTTGAAAATCAGTGAAAAATTAAATCAGTTATTGAACCGGGAAAAAAAAAAACAACAAAAACGAAAAAGCAAAAATCATTATTTCGCTTTCGTGTATGGATAGAATCTGTGTCTAAACAGTTGAATGACAACAACCAAAGTGTATGGATGTGTTTCTTGTTAAAAAGGTTACTGTTATTTTTGTTTTTCTTAAAGTAAGTCCCACTAGATAGATTGTCAGAATCATAAAATGTATTGTTTTGTAATTGTAGATAGGAGTCCATTTGTGACAAATTGGTTTTCTAGAAATTAAAATAGCTCTAATTACTCTCCAAAGAATTAAAAATAATTATTTGAAACACAAAATGGAAAATTTCTAAAACAGAAATTTGATTTTAGCGCTGATAGTGTTATTGCATGTACAATCAATATCAATAATAATACAATAGGGTGAACAAAATAAAAAAGGTCTGTAGACAATATTCCAATGATTACTTAGATTTCAGGTTCACTTATATTGATGGAAATGAAGGTCAAGCCTGTCCATTAAAATATGAAGATTTGCTATCTTAATATAAACTGAGCACTGATTATATATATGTGTGGGAGATGATAATCTGGACCAACTGATGAGTTCTGGTTTAGCACGAAATATGTATATTGGTGATTATTTATCTTTTCTACTTGTGTGTGGTCATGTGTATCAGTTGTATGAGATAGTGTGGATAGTTGAAGGGTGCTTGAAAATCTGAGTTCAAATCTCCTATACTTACAATTAAGCTGCCAGGTTTGTGAAGAGTGCATGGTTTTCAAATATTTTATATAAAGCTGTGTTTTTTTTTTTTTAATGTACTCCCCAAATTCTTACCTTCATATCATAACAATATATAGTTTTTAAAAATTTTATATTTGATTATTTATATTTGAATTAATTTATTTTAAAAATAATTACTGACTTACTCCTAGTTTTATTACAAATGACAATTAAGGTTAGAAGAAAAACAATTGATTTTTGTTGAATCCCAATAAATGAAATCAATTTTTTACTGATGTTTGTAGCCTATGGCAAATTGAACTTTGTATAATATTGTTTAAGGTTCTATTTCTTTATGTAAAAAAAAAAAAAAAAATCAATAATGCCTACATCTGTACTCTTTTATAATTGATTGATTCAATTTATTAAACTTTTAATTTAAAATCATCCAATTATATATATTTTTTTCTTTTAAAGCGGCAAGCAGATTTATTGTTTTACACTGTGTTGTAATAATAACAGATTGTTTTTAATTAACGATTGAAAAAAAAAAAGTTACTTTTACCCATTATGATTTGTGTTTTAATAAACAGACAATCTGTCCAAAACTCATTAGCCATTTCAGTGTTTTAAATGATGTCTATTGACCAAGCTGAAAAGAAATTTGAAGGTTATTTAAAATTGGTAGTCAAGAAACTCTCAGACCAGCTTAATTCCAAGGTTTGCTTCTTATGCTCTCTAGTGGCCATCTGTGTAAACATCTGCTTATTCTGTACAATTGCATGATCTCAAGGGATTTTATGATCAAAACTTTGCAGTCCTTTATTCATGAAAAGAGTTAAGTTAGAAAGAAACAGCAGGTCTTTGTTTTGATTGATTTGAATGGTCATTTTAGACAAACAAATAGTAAAACAAAAAAGAAAAACAAAAACTTTTATACAAGAAAATACCTTGTAGCATGTTATTTTTAAAAAAAAAAATACATAGCTCATGGCAATTATCTCAACAATAAATAATGACTTCTGGTATTGATTTTTATCTTTATCCCTCTTCTGATTGTGTCTGTGCATGTATATGATATAATGTCAAAAATTAATTTCTCTTTATTTTAATAAATAAAGATATATAGAAATATTAACATTGATAAAGACTGATTACCATATAAATTAAGAATATGCATTAAGTTATTGACAAATCATTACTCAAATAATTTAGCCTCAAATAACAGTATTTAATTTTTTAAAAGAGGTATTGCCAAATCAAGTTTAATCTTTTTTGTATTACTCTAAATTACAAAGGACTGATACTTTCATATCATTAATTTTAATTGAAACATCAGTTTTCTCTACTGTTGCTTCAGTCATGTAGATTAAAATATATGCCTCATCCTACATTCATTTTATGTTACACAATAAATGATAATGATATAATTATGGAACAAAACATATTACTTCTGCTTATTTGTAATGTAGATACTTTGAGTTATTTGTTTAACCTCTTTAGATATACTCTCTGGTTAAATTATTCCATTTTTGCAAAATAATTAATCATCGCTTTATACTAATAAATTTAATTAGTTACATATATTTTTGAAGGAGAACAGATCATATTGCTTCACTATTTTTATAGTTTGTTAAAGATTTATTACTTTCAAAATACTAATTCTTACATAGATTGAAATATTATTTTCTCTAATTGTTTTATTTTTGCAGTTCCATACATAGTTTATAGCCTACATTATAGTTATTGTTGATTGATTTTTGTACTTTGATGTGATATAAAATTGCTTTTATTGTACATATTTGATTTGCATTAAAAAACAATTTTTTTTTAATGAATACATTACACAATAAGATTTATTTATTTAATATTAAAAATGTATTCGTAATATAGATACTTTTGAGTTATTTGTTTAACCTCTTTAGATATACTCTCACTTTAAATTATTCCATCTTGCAAAATAATTAATTATCGCTTTATACTAATAAATTTAATTAGCTGTATATATTTTTGAAGGAGATCAGATCATATTGCTTCACTATTTTTATAGTTTGTTAAAGATTTATTACTTTCAAAATACTAATTCTTACATAGACTGAAGTATTTTCTCTAATTGTTTTATTTTTGCAGTTCCATACATAGTTTATAGCCTACATTATAGTTATTGTTGATTGATTTTTGTACTTTGATGTGATATAAAATTGCTTTTGTTGTACATATTTGATTTGCATTAAAAAAAAACAATTTTTTTTAATGAATACATTACACAATAAGATTTATTTATTTAATATTAAAAATGTAAACATTTCTTTTTCTCCCGCATCAAGACATGAAAAGTATTAGTACTATTTTTAAAAATACCTACATTAAGAATTTTAGTGCCATTACTGTGGAATTTCCAAGGGTTATATTATAAGTCTTACTTGTTTATCTTTTATATTTTCTCAAAAACAACAACAACAATAATAACTTGAATTTTTTTTTCAAAATGCCAACAAATTATTATAGGTTTCTTTACTAGGCTTGTATTATCATATTAGCATAACAAACTCAAGAAGTAAAAGTTCTTTGTAAAACATGCAATGTATTTTCTATCTTTTTGAATTACTTACATCTTTAATAAAACATTAATTAAATATACTTTTTCTTGCACCATTTTTTTAAATCTTTGCCCCTCACACCCTATTGACTTTTTATGCATTTGGTTATAGATGCAGTTTTCACAATAACATTAGATCACATTATAATAAAGAATATTTCTGCACTGTAATTTTCACTGCACCTCTCTCATGCAAGATAGAGACTGGTTTCTATCCATTTTTAACACATTGTGGAGGGATGTAATCGTAAACAAGTCATGTGAAAAAGATCTGATGCCCAAGATGCACATTTTGTGCTGAATCACCACTCACCAGTCATCTGAAATCACAATCTCTTGCACATATTTTTATCATTGTTCAATATATATATATATAGCAAATTATTACAGTTTAATTGATGTGTCAAATATGCTGCCATCACAACCTTGACACAAATCACTTAATTATAATAAAGATATGTATATGTTCCATAAAGCAAACATAGCGTATAAATGAGTAAAACTGAGAAAATGTAATCATCATTATACAATAAAAAATAAAGAATTTAAACATTTTTAAAGTTATTAATTTTACATTTTTCATAAATTGTGAATTCTTATATTAAATTTTAAAATATACAATTTATTTCTGCTTTAAAATTATACTGAATAAAATTTCAATTAAAGTTATATATAATAATACCTACTGATTATTTTTAGTAATAGTTTTTGTAACTGATTTTTAAATTTCATCTTAAGCAAGTCCTAGATGGAAAACATCCACTTAGGGGGGAATCCTTTCTTCCTAACAATATGAATTTTAGATAATGTTATAATTGTTTTCAAATATTTATTTAATAATAGCATTGATATATTATAATTTGGAAATATAGATATACATTACTAAATGCATTTTGGTAATTTATGTATTCATGTACATATGTATATATTCACAAGCATAAACATGTAAATATATGCTCAATTTTTTTCACAAACTGTTGATAAACGTAATTTTATTTTTATAATAAGAAATAATGTTAACTTTGTGAAGAAAATAAATTTAAAATAATTTAAAGGGATACAAAAAAATATAATGTTATGCTTACCCTAAAATTTCATATCAATTCATTGTTAATAATGTCTTCACATGAATTCTCCATGATTTTTTTTGTTTTCTATAAAATAAAAAAAATATTTTTTTTAAAAAAAAAGCTTTTATGTGGGGTGGGTGGGGTGGAAATCTACTATAAGTCATACTGCCATTTTGAAAATAACATTTTAAAGAAAATAAATTATCTAGATGATGTATATCTTATACATAATACGAGAAAAAGTATACATGTTAAATAATGCTTTTTATCAACATGTTTTTTTGTTTTACTAACAGTTTCAACTGTCAATATTTTTTTTTTCAGAGCTGTAGAATACAATTGTATTACATTATTTTATTTTTTATTAGTTCTATGATGGTCAAGTTCATCAGGTTGAGCTTTGGATGATGGTAGAAGAACTGAAGGAATAACAATGCTTGGAAAGATCAATTTATTATTTCATTTCAGTGAAAGCTAATACATTCTTTCAGAACTTAAAAGATGATTGAGATTGAATTTAATCCACAATCTCTTATAAAATATATTCTTATTTTTGAGTTAGCATAGTGTACTATAGTTCACAATAATATTAATAATAAAGAATACAATAATAACAAAATTACCTTGCTCTTTTTTTTTCTCTAGCTCTTTTATCACTTATTATTTTTTCATGGCTTCTCTGTGATCATTCATATAAAGCAGTTCATTTCCAACATACAACAGTGGGGCACAAGCCTCTTTGATATACCTCAAATGAAATTATTTCTACGTAACAAATAAGAAAAAAAATGATTTAATAAAAATAATATTTATTATGTACTCAATATTTACAATTATATAGTTTATAGATACTTCAATATATTTCATTCTAGTTTACTAGCAAAGGTCTTTTAATCTCATAAAGTGTATTACAAATTCAGTTCAAATTGAGTTTGAATTATGGCTATTTTTTTTTTTTTAGTAATATTTCTTTTTTTTAATTAACTCATTTTCAAGATCTAATTAGCACCTACTTAGTCATACTTTATTATTCACTTAATTAGACATGCTTTTTTATAGCATTAAATTTACTGCCATTTAATTATATACATGGCTACTTATTAACATATCTCATTTACATATAATAATGATTATTTTATTTCTCTGAATGGTACAGAAACATCATAAATATTAACATGTACATATACACATTTTTAAGTTTGGATCAAAAGTTTTGGAAATGAATTTCTCTTCTAGCAGTATCTTATTAAATTCTCTTGATACTAAACTAATTTTATAATTCATAGTTCTAATTCTTTTTAATAGTAAAATACTTAAGATCATATATATGCTCCAAATATATGCTTCCATAATGTATAATTAAATTAAAATATATCAGTGTTAGAATATAACATAGTCGGAGTTAAAAAAATTACTAAGAAGCAAATATATCCATTAAAAAGAAAATTCTCAACAATGTTTATTCAATGATTAATCATGATATATAAAATAACATGTCAAAAAGATATTTTCATAGCCATATATTACAGGACTACATTAATTGTATATTGTTAAATATTAATAAATCATTCTTCAAATATTATAATACTTATGAATACTAAAATTCTTGAACATTTCACTATGGTTTTTATACAAGACACTTTAACTATTTATAGCAAAAATATAAATAAATTCATATATTATTTTGTGATCTTTTATAAACTGACATGGCTGACAATAATTCAGCGAACACTTAGACAATCCCGATACCAATAACAATTAACAATCTCATCCTGTTGTCAAGGCAACTTCTTTATATTAACTTCAAATATTGATGGACAAATTATAATCCATATCATTTTCATACAAACTCTGCATTTCATTTCTTAAATTATTCCCTGAGAATATAACTGGGCATTAATGAACTGAAATTATTTCTTTTATTTTTAGACATTAATTAAAATAATTTCACTATATTTCATTTTCATTTACTGGACT
Source organism: Epiperipatus broadwayi (assembly GCA_028023455.1). Lineage (NCBI taxonomy): Eukaryota > Metazoa > Onychophora > Udeonychophora > Euonychophora > Peripatidae > Epiperipatus > Epiperipatus broadwayi. The sequence continues at coordinate 579,769 of JAQFVV010012735.1, read as the reverse complement.
GCATTTAAATAAAATGAGGTAATAAGCAGTTGCCTTTCTTTTATTAAATATCTATAGAACTTTTTTAAAAAAAATGAATAACTCATAACATTTATTTCATATTTAACTAGTTATCAACTACATAGCTCTAATTAATTATCCCAATTCTTTCTGCATGATATATATGTATATTCACACACATTTTATGCACTAATAGTTTTTATTTAAATAATTAAAAAGTCTGTTTAATTAAAAATTTTAATTTAATTCATTTATAAATCTTTTATTTTAACAATTCTAATATTTATTATTGGTAAGATGGATCTCCTATTTAAAAATCAAACTCCCTTTGATAATTAATTTTAATTTCTTAGACTAGATGATTATACACTTTTGGTTCTCTGCAATATAGTTTTAAAATAATGCAAAATCTAGGGTTAAATCTTAAGATACCTGAATCTAATAAATCGAAAATATTATTTTATCGTTTTTTCATATAAAATGATATTGAAAGCTACTAAATTTATGTTTGGAAACTAGATTGCATTTAAGTTAATTTGTGCCTTAAATTTCCCCCTTATTTGAAATATGTTCTTACCCATACAAAAAAAAAAAACTAATACAGATTATTAGCCTAAACAATATAACACTTTCAATATATAAGATTAAAACTACTGAAGAGAGAAATTCTAAAATTCTAATAGTGATAAACAAAATTAAATATTCAAATAATTTTTTTATCTCTTACCTATAATGTATTAAACTTAAATTTGTTCAGATGAATTTTTACTTATAATTCTTCCTGGATAAAACATTTTTTATAGATAAATAAAGTAGCTTCCAATTCGGGCAAAATTTCAAGTGATTTTTGAAATAATAATAATATGAAATATCTCTGAACTAAAACAACAGGTTTATATTTTGTTGCTAATTTTTTCATTGAGTTTGTGCAGTAACTTTTAATTTGCAGTTTAACACCTTTTCTTTTTGAAAACTTATATGAATACTTCAGGTTATTATTGTAAAATGCTACCTTGTGGTTTAACTAAATGATTGTACACTGTTTCTGCTATCACTTTCAACTTTCTTTTACTCTTATAGTTATCTATGGTATTATTTTGCTGGTTAGGCATTCATTTGATGGTGGAAACTGCCATTAATAAAATATTGATTTATTAGTTTAAAAAAAATCTGAAGATGTCAGTATTATATAATATTAAAAATGTATTGACATCACTAATTATTAGATTCATTAATCTTGGGCTTGCAGAACAGTTATGAGACAACTTGCAATCTTTTCTATTGTCAGCAATAAGTAAAAGTATATATTTTTCATAGTTTATTTAAATATTTATGATTATTTTTACAAAATATTTCTATAGTAATTATTAAAAAAGAAGTATTTTCATGATTATGTTAAAAACAAAACTACTATTAGTAACATTCTGCCAATATATCATAGTACAAAACTTTTGTGATATTTTAATAATTATAAATGCAATTATAACCGAATTTCATAGCTTTATGATAACTTAACAATAATTTGTTCAGTTTTAGAATGTGAAGTTTAATTGATTTGGTTTATTTTTTACATTGGCATTATAGTAATCATTCAATAAGAAAAAGTTATTGCTCTCATTATATATTTCACTTTATAATTATTTTTTTCTATATTTGTAAAGTTCAGATATGAATTTTTAAGGATGATTTTTGTTTGTAAATTTATATTTCTAATAGATCATGTAAAATTGATTAATTTATAATATAGAATAGTAATTTTAATAGTAGAATAAAATGTTGAACTATAATTCAAATAATTTACTTAGTTAAACAGGCAAAACTCTTTATACAGTAGTGCCACTCTGTGCCAACCAGAGCAATCAATGGATGCCAGAAGACTTGTACATAAAATCCCCATCTAGTACCTACTCATCCAATATCCCCAGACTAGTTTTTGGCTTGTGTCCTTTGTCAGTGAGGAGCTTTGGATCTGAGAGCACTGCACCTAAATCTTAGGATCTAATGCAACCCTTTAGTGGCCCCCTTTTATCTTTACTTAACTACAAAACTAGTCTGGGGATATTGGATGAGTAGGTACTAGATGGGGATTTTATGCACAAGCCTTCTGGAATCCATTGATTACTCTGGTTGGCACAGGGTGGCACTACTGTATGGAGAGTTTTGCCTGTTTAATAAGTTATGTGCTGCTAGCATTAGAGATGGTGATCATGTGATGTTTAGTAGTTTAACACCAATCCACTTAGTGATTATGTAAACATGTTGAAACATGAAAAGGTATCAGATAAATATATCATTTTCAAAAATTGAATCAAATTATGGATTAGATGCATTTGTAAATGAATAAATGAAATATTCACCATACAGTTGAAGAAGTACGCATAACTGGGCACTTGCAGCAAAAGAGAGCTAAAAGTTCTTATTTATTTAGACATGATTTTTTACCTCATCAATTGTCTACTAATTTTTAACTAAATCATAACTAACTCATAACTACCATGTTTCCCTGAAAATAAGACCTAACCAAAAAATAAGACCTAGCATGATTATTGAGGATACTTATAATATAAACCCTATTCCTAATATAAGCCCTATCCCCTAGTTATGATCAGCAGCTCAATAGAGAGCTTTTGTTTGCCTGTTGAAACATATAATGGATATATTGAATTATAAAATAATGAATTTACAAATAAACAATATTATTGACACTAATGCTTTAAATAAATGGTATTATAAATTATATGGTTCTTTTATTTTTTTCCTTCCACTACAACAAATGTAATTCTACCTAATAGAGAAACAATTTATCTATCACAAGTCAGTATATCACACGATTTATAATTTCATTTATATATTTTTAGGTACTTATTTTATTTATATTTAATACTTAGATTTAGTTTTAGAATTTAAGTATGGTAGCTTTTAAATATTCAAGATAATTTGATTTCTTAACCCCCCCCCCCCCCCCGAAAGATGATTAAAATAATGAAAGTGATTTTAAAAATCAAAGTTTAACTTGAGTTAAATCAGATTCTTTTTCTTGTAAAGAAATTTTTTTAAAAAGAATACCCAAGCAGCGTTATAATGAATGGATGTGATTGTGCCATAAATGAATCTTCATAATTCAATACTCTGCTTGTTGTAATGGACATACTTAATGTACTCATCTGAAATAAAGAAACATTTTCTGAATTTTTATGCATTTTTTTATTGCTTTTGTGTGGTCAAACTATTCTTAATCATAATAATTTTTTGTTAGCACTCCAGTCTTGCAAGTCTTCAATTAATACTTGATTTAATGGTAAATTTAAATGGAATAATATTCTGATCACCAGATAAAATGAATGCAAAAAGAAAGAGCTATTCTGGAGAGTATAAGAAAGGAATTATGGGGTGCTCCCAAGTTAAGAATCTTACAGCTTTTTCTAACGAGAAGAAGTACTGGAATAAATGTTCATTTTTATACTTGAAATGTAGATTTTGAAATAAGACATTTCCTGAAAATAAGCTATACAGTGCCTTTTGGAGCTAAAATTAATATAACACTTAGTCTTATTTTCAGGGAAACATGGTAACCAAAAACAAATTGTAACTAACAAAAGATTTTCTTTATTTTTATAGTTTTTACAGGAATTACAAAAACCATATTGCTGGTTTGTTTAACTAAAATCAAATCATATACTAATAGATAAGAAAATGCCTAAAATTGCATCAAGAATTAGTTGACTTTTTTTTGGAAATTTCAAATCATTATTAACTTATAATTAATTAGCCTTGTTTTGAAAAACATTTTTAATTAAAATGAATTTGAACTTAAATGCATAACAATTTATTTTTATTTTTCTATTTTGCATTTAAAATTATAAAACAGAACTATAAAATCAATTTTTTAACTAAAAGAAAAAATATTTATTTGAAGGAATATTTTGTAACTAAAAGTGATTTTAAAAGTTAAAATGAGATTAATTCAAATATTAAAAAGTTTAAGAAATATGTTTCTTTTTATTTATAAAATCAATATTTATAAAATTTAGACTTTCATACATATCTTTTATAAAAAAAAAAGTGACTTGAAAAGAAGAGTAAAAAAAAACTTGATGATAAAATATGAAACTTAGGCCATCAATCTCATAAAGACATCCTTGGATGTTAACGGAAGCTGGTTTTTGAAATGAATGTTGGGAAAGCTATTTTGTTTTGTATGTATATGTTGTAGATTTAGTTGAATTTCATTTGACAAGATAGGTCTAGTTGTTAATAAATGAAACCATAGTTTAGAAGAATTTTAGTAAAATTTAGTTTTTTTTGATTATTATTATGATATTATAAGAATTTCTCTTATATTTATATATGCACACATAGGTACTTTATTATGACTGTGTGTATATATATATATATGATAATATTTGAACTTATAAACTTATAGTAAGTTTGAATAAAGTAAAATAATATATTTTCTTGATTTATTTTATCTGATTTTAAAAAGTTTATCCATTGCTCTATCTCTGATCTGTGTTTATGATACCTTTTTAAAGCCTATGAAGTAATCATTTCAGTACATATTTACATAAATAATAATCTTATGTTGATGTTTTATTTTTGAATGTGTTTCATATACACACAAACACGCATTGCAAGTCAGTGCTAAAGTTGTTAACAATTACAAATAAATATATTTAAAAGTGAATAGACTTTAAAAAATAAAAAGTATGAAGATGATATATATATATACACCTTTATTGTTAATAAGAGATTGCCTTGACAATAGGTTGAGATTGTTGATTGTTATTGATATTGGGATTGTCTAAGTGTTGACTGATGTTAATGATATAGGTATTGTATACGCATATATACAACTCATTTATATTAAATTAGAAATCAAATAAAAATATAGTAAAATATGTTTATACATTAAGGTTAAGTATAGATCAGCTAGATTTAAAACAGATAAAATGAGAAGTGTTAATATTATTATAATGATAAAAAGGATTTACTGAAGTAAAATTAAATGTAAATAAATTTAAATGATTTATAGTATATGTCCTGTTTATATATTTATTCATTGTTTATTAAAATCCTTTAATCTGAAATGGAGGGGATTGGCTAATATTAAAACTTCATTACTGTATATAATTAAAAAAAACGCAAATGCAAACATTTACATAATTTTATAATGCATGCTCAGAAATATGGCTGAATCAATTCATTTTATAGTTTGTCTCTAAAGAGTGTGGTGGAATCTTTGTGAGTTAAAATAGAGTTATTATGCAGTGTAAAGTTTGGTAAATTTAATTCATATTTCATAATATATAATTCGAAGCATTAAAGTATAAATGTGAAAATGCCAAATTATATTCTGAATTTGTATAATAAAAATTAATAATAATGTTTTGAAGATTTTAACTTATCACATGCGCCATATTGAATATTTATGTATTTAATTGAAGATGTAATTTTTACAATAACTTCAGTTTACATGATAGAAAGATAAAATATTCTGTTCCATAAAACTAATATTCAATAAATAAATAATAAAGCCAAAAAAATATATAAAGAATTTAAACATTTTTAAAGTTATAAATTTTAAATTTATTCATAAATTGTGAATGTTAATATATAGTTTTGAAATAGGAATTTTGATAATAGGATTATCTTGATGTTCCTAAAATTTTGATTAAGATGACATAGAAAATATTTTATGTCAGTCCTTTTGTAAAAACAAAGTATTTTATCATTTTATTATTAATTTAAGACTCATCTATGAAAATATATATTTAGAGTGGCAGGCCTTTCTTTTGTAACAAAATAAATATTAGATTATATAATATTTTATTTTCTGTATTGTTTATATAATAATAATGGGTACTTGTGATTTTTGACCCATGTGGCCACCAGAGGCGCTGGTCTGGGTCAACCACAGAAATACTTAGAGTAGGGGCCCCAAATGCAGCAATGCAAATTCCAGCCGATAGGTGGTGCTGTTTATGTGTGCTATTAAGAATAAGGAAAGTGAAAAAGATATTAATGCTAAATGGGAAAAGTACTTAGAAAAGAAGAAGTTGGCTAAAATAGATATTTATAGAGAGAGAATGAAATTGAATAGTAAATTGTTGGAGGATATTAATAAAAGTGGAAGAGATGGGAGTAAAAAATTTTGGAATTATATTAAAAGGAGAAATGTGGGGGAGAGAGAGTTAGTATTACTAGATGATGAGGGAACAGAGTGTAGCTCTAGAGAAGATTTAGAGAGAATCTTAAATAGTTATGTAATGAATATAGAAAAGATGTTAGATGTGAATGATAGAGTGTTAGAAAATATGAAAGAATATAGTAATGGGAATATTAGTTTTTCAGAAAATGAACTAAATGAGGTAGAGAAGAAATTGAAAAGTGGGAAGGCAAGAGGTTTAGATGGATGGGCAGCAGAGATGGTAATGAATTTAGGATATAGGGCAAAAGTAAAGTTATTATCTTGTTTTAATAAAATGGCACAGAATAGAGTTTTCCCAAGTAGTTGGAGTAATACAAGCGTAAGGTTATTATTTAAAGGAAAGGGTAAGGATCATAGAAAGTTGAATAATTATAGACTGATAGCGGTAACATCAGTTTTATATAAAGTTTTCTCAAATATGGTGGTTAGTAAAGTTGTAAAATGGATGGAAGGGAATAAGGTAGTGGGGGAAATGCAAGGAGGTTTTAGATTAGATAGGCGTATAGGAAATAGTTTATTTGTAGTTACACAACTTATGGATATGAGTAGGAATGCAGGTAAACAGTTATGTATGAGTTTTATAGATATAGAGAAGGCATATGATAGAGTAAATAAAATAGATTATGGATAAGTTTAGCAAATTTGGGAATGGATGAAGCTTTAATAGATATTATTAAGAAATTATATGAAAATAATTATTATATATATCAATTAGAGAATATAGAATCAATTAAAGTTAAAAATGGTGTGGGACTAAGGCAAGGATGCCCTATGTCACCTATTTTGTTTGTGTTGTATTTGAGTGAAATGGAAAGAGCAATAGAAAGATTAGGAAGAGGGATAGAGATACCGTTAATAGGTAGTAAGGGAGTATATATTTTGTCAGGTCTTTTTTTTGCAGATGATATATTTTTGTGTGCAGAAAAAAGAGAAGATATGGAAGTTATGTTGAGGACATGTGCAAGGGTGAGTAAAGAGATGGGGATTAAATTTAGTGAAGAAAAATCAAATATAATGATGGTTAATACTGGGGAAAGAGAAGATGTAGAATTTTTATTGGGAGATATTAAGTTAAGTGTGGTGAATAGATATAGTTATTTGGGAATTATTTTAAGTAATCAGAAAAATTATTTAGATGAATGGGAGAAAAAATCGATAAATGAAGCAAAGAAAAGAAAGGGATTAATAAAGAAATTAACAGTATTTTCATATAATAAATATGATGTAGCTAGAATTATATGGAAAGGAGTTGCAATAGCAGGGTTAACATATGGTAATGATGCATTATATATTAGTAAAAAGATATTAGATTACTTAGAAAAAGCTCAAAGGGAAGTAGGAAGACATGCATTGGATGCAGAAGTATGGACAGCAAGGGAGGCAATTCAAAGAGAAATGGGATGGTCAAGTTTTCATATGAGAGATGCAAAAAGTAAAATGAAAATGTTTGGTAGATTGCAGTTTATGGAAAATAAAAGAATAGCTAAAATAGTATATTATTGGGTTATGAGTAAAGGGCAGGTAACAAAATGGGTGAGAAATGTAATGCGGCATGCAAAAGATTTGGATAAAGAATTTATATCAATATATTTGTACAAAAGATGGGATGATTGTGTTAAGAGGATTATTGAGTGTTATAGTAGTAAGGAATGGGATAAAAGAATAAATTTATTAATAAAGACTAGGGAGTTAGAGAGATGGAGAAATAGTATGGAGAGTAAAAAGAGTTTAAATATATATAGAAATAAACAGAATATTAGGTGTGAGTTAATATATGATAATAGTAAGGAAAGTAGTTTATTGTTTAAGGCTCGAATGGGATCTTTAGCTACAAAAGAATATACATGTAAATGGAAAAATATGGGTGATTTATTTTGTAAATTATGTAAGGAAGGAATAGAAAATATTAGGCATTTGTTAATTGAAGGTAAATGTTTGAAAACAGAAAGGGTACATATAATGAAGTTGTGGAAAAATAAATATGAAAAGAGTGATTATATAGAAAGTGAATTATTGGTTTTTATGCTGGGTTTGGGAAAAGATAAGGGGGATTTAGATATAAAGGTTATAGAGTTAACAAAGATTATGTTGTGGAAATGGGATAGAGCAAATTATGGGTAATTTTAGAGTGGGGAATGTAAAATAAAGTGGCTAACAGGTTTATCTGGGCATAATTGCTGAGATATTCTTTACTTCATTTAAGGAGAAGCCATAATACATCACATCACATCAACCAATTTTACTTTACGAAGCATAAATTTAAAATAATTTATGGAGACCATTTAGTGTCACAAATTATTCCTGAAAGTAACTATTAGTTTTTTAAATTTTTTTGACTTGTAGAAATTCTCCATGTTTTATTTTTCCTATTTTAAAAAATAGTTTTTTCAAAAAATTTCATAACAAGAAAACTGTAAGAATCCAGACATCCAAATAATCTGAGGATTGACATGAGAACATTCAAATTATTGAACCAAGAGGGTGATATAGCTATTGTAAATAAAAATAGGCCTAATTTATAGTTTAATGTTCAATATTAAATTTCTTCCTAAATGTATAATTTATTGTGCTAGTTCCTGCTAAAATGGCACACTCTTGAACTTAAAAAGTTTACATTTTATACCCAGTTCCATTTGTAGAGCTTAACTTTTTATGAATTCCTGACTAATTAAGCCACTCGATGATTTTTTTTTCATTGTGCTTATATGATTAAAAATAATAAAATGCAGGTCGAATAATTAGGAATTTGTATTAAAGTTGTTGTGTAAAACCATTAAAAAAACTTTAAAGAATATTTTATAAGATAGATTACAAAAAAAAAAAAATATTATTTTAAGAAAATGAGGTAATTCATTTGATAAACAGAGGTAGAATATTAAAAATGTTATACCACACTGCAACATTTTCAAAACATGATTTTTGATTAATAGGTAACTTATCTATAAAAGAAGGATGTAAGTGTCAATTATTTATTTAATTAGTAGCTGAATAGAAATGCAATTCAATTGAAGTTAGTTATTTGAGTTGAAGTCAGAAGTGAAGAATTTCATGGAAGAAAGTGATAATAAAATAGACACTTAGAATCAACTGATTCTAACATTGGACATTAATCAAGACAATAGGAAGATGATAATTTGACCTTAGAAATGTAGTTTTTAGTTTATTTTTGAAATCAAACTTGCCTCAAATGTCGTTTCTGTTGCATCTGGCCAAAGATACTTAGAAGTGCACCAGTTAGTATTCTCACACTGTATAGTTAATTCCTCAAGATGAAAGGATAACATTAGAAAAATCTTTAGAAAAAGCTCTGAAGTCCTAGTCTGATGCCTGTCTTTTCCTTGATATGTTATCCTAAATTGCAAATGTAATCTGTTAAATTGATTGCTTAAAAGAAATTTGAAAAGCTAAAATAAAGTAGTGGATTTATGAAATAACAAGTGCGCAACTCAAGTAACAAGTAATAAACCACACAAAGATTATAGACAATCTAGCCAATGCTCTAAATAGTATTATACCAGTTTTGATCATTACAACCCCAAAAAAGAAGCTAAACAAATCTTCAAGTTATATACTAATACACCTAAGATTTAGTTATAAAAGATTTCTATGATATATTTATGTGAACAAAATTACAAATTAATTTTCTGATAAGACTTTACATTTTATTCAACTTAAGAAATACCTAAATTTATTATATAGTAATAAATTTATGATTTATAGCATATTTATGTAATTATTATGTTTATCTTTTGACTGTCTAACTGTTACCATATATACCAGGGGTGGTCATGCATGAGGTCAATGAGTCACATTCAGTTTTTCATGTATAGCAGAAAGCCACACCATATTATTAAAGTACACAAAAATAAATACATATAGTCAAATTTTATTTAACTTAATTAATATGATGACATATTCTATACAACTTTTAAGTGCTATATAAAGTATATAAGAAAATATAATTAAGAGAAATAAATAAAATACAAAATAATTATTTCAAAATTTAATAATAAAAAAAATATAATAAAAAATTTTTTAATAAAAAGCATAACATTTAACGAAGATCTTTGATCAAATCTTTAAAATTTTGTGTATAATTTGTTGAAACTGTTCACAGCTTAAGATGCTGATTGGTCACCTTTGATTTTGACTTCACGAACTTCATTGTGGAGTACAACAATTCACAGGAATATGTTGTACCAAAAATTGAAATTAGACAGCAAGCAGCTTTAAGTGTGGATATTTTGGTTCTGGCACGAGTTTCCAAAATTCAATTAGAGAACTAGATTTGCGATGCATTTGCAATGTCTGATCCTCTTTCATCTTTCGTAACTCCAATTCCCCAACCACTTTTTTGATAAGTATTATTTCAGAAAATGTAAATCCTTCAATAATATCACAAATAAATGGGTTCACAAAATATGCAAACATAGATTTAAAACTTTTCTAATCTTCCAACCTGCATTTAAATCCGCTTGCAATTCTTCCAATTTTTCTTTATATTCATCTAATTTTTCTTTGATATTAATTATATTTGCCTTTACTCATGGAAAATGATGAAATATTCTGGACTTAAGATAGTGCACAAAAAGCTGAAGTTTAGCTTCAAAACTAAAAATGGTTTGTGACAAATCACTAATCATTTTTTTCTTTCCTTGTAAAGCCAAATTAAGTGTTTGCAATGTTCCATAATGTCTATTAAAATCATTAAGTCAGAAAGCCAAGTTTTGTTTTCTAATTGTGGGTATTTTTTTCATTTTTCTTTTAAAAATATTATGATAGGATTTAGGAGTTCCACAAAATGGTTCAAAACATTGTAAATTGATAGGCATCTTATAACAGACCATTAGGAGAGGTCACTGGGCAATTCATCTGTTTCATCATTCAATTCTTCTAAAAAGTTCTTAAACTGATGGTGTATTTTGGCATTCATTCTAATTAGATTCACAATCTGCAAAAGAATCTTCCACACATTTTCGTATTTAAGTACTTTGCTATCAGATGTTTATGGTGAATTATGCAGTGGAAAGGTATAGAACTTGGACTTTTAGGATTGTTGTTTAAAAGATCAATAAGGTCTAGGTTTTTTCTATCCTTGCAGGGGCTCCTCAGTCACAACACTTACAAGTTTATCACAAGGCAATTCAAATCTGTTCTTTACCTCATCAAGCTCATTTTTTGACATTGATACTATAAACTGTTTCAGTAAGAGCTAGTAAGTCTAACATTTCTTCCTTCACATTTACATCTGCAGATACATATCAGACAAAATGACCAATTGTGGAATATCCTGAATTTCTGTAGACTAATTGAGAACTAAACTGAATGCTGTATCATTTTTCAAATCACACACCAAATTGTTTTTAACATTTTTACTAATTTCACTAATATAACGCTCAATTGTACAGTGTCTCATAGGAATTTGTGCAATCAATTTATACAGTTTTATATTATCTGGATCCAAAACTTTAACTACTTCCAAGTTTCATTTAATAAATTCTCCATATGGATGTTTGGCACTAGCAATATTCCAAACTACCAAAAAACTAGCTTCATTGGCAATGTCATCTTTGTGACTAAAAGAAGAGAAGAATCATTGTTGTTTATGAAGATCTGATTGTAATGATTTAAATTTCTCTGTTCGTAATTTTGAATTGTACGAATATTGAGTTGAATAATGGAGATGGCTTACTTTGTAATGTCAGCATAAATTGCTTACTCTATAGTTTGCAATTGTAACTTTGCAAATAAGAATGATTTGTCAATAATAAAAAAAATTTGTACCCATTTTTTTGGAAATCTTCTATTTCCTTGTTCCTATTTTTGTTTTTTGATATTTTCTGAAGTGATTTTAAAAATTTAAGTAAATTTATTTTCAAACTCTGAAATTCAAACAAAATAAATAAATAAATAATTAACGAAAATAAAATGTCTTAATATTAATTTTTGTTTTAAAAGATTCTTAAATGGTACACTAACTTGTGGAAAAAACAGTTTTTTAAAATAAAATAAGGACGATACTATGACATATGAAAAAAAAAAAAAGAATAAAAACAATTTAGAATAATTAAAAGCTGTTTTGGACTATATTTATTTTTGGTTAATATTTTCCTGATGATTCTTAAACATCTGTTTTATTATTATTTACCACCAAATATAGAAACAAAATAACAAAAATCAAGCAAATGTTTTTCGTTTTATTTTCAAGAATTTTTTTAAATATAATTGTTAGAAAAAATCACGAATCTCTAAGTGTACTAATTATAAACAATTAAAATAATTTTCTTAACTTGTACACATGTCTTTAGAAAGTTTGCATCGGAAAAAATACACATAAACAAAGTTAAATTGCTTAATAAAACAGTCCAATTACCAGATTTTTTGAAAAAATATGAAATAGGACATTTACCTGATAGGAAAACTATCATTGAAATATACAACCACAAAATTGCACATCATAAATATACATGTGATGATCACTCCATACATGTATGTAATAATTTTTATAAAATTCAGAGGACATTGTTAATGTACTGTTTGCCATTATATTTGAAAATAGTATATAAATACATATATGATATAATTCGTAATAAAATAAGTAATAAAAATGTTTGATAAAAATTTCTTTATTACAAATTTTTGTGCAATTAAAAATATAATGAAATAAAAGCAAAATCAAATTTCAATGGGAGACACACTTAACTTGACTAAGAGCCACATCTCTGAGAGCTGCATTTGTCCATCATTGATATATACTATAGGTTGTTTAATATATATATTCATAGGTTAGTTTCTCTTCCAAGGAATATAAAATTTTTTTTTTCTCTTGCAAACTCTTGGAAAAATTTAGGTACTAATTTAGAGTGTGCTGTCCATCATGTTGGTTTCTAAGGAGAGCCCAAAACCCACTGCTGAATGACATCAGATAAGATGGGGGTGTGTGTGTCACCACTGATAGTTCCAATTATCTTGATCATTAGTTAAAAAAAAAAACAATTTTCATTAAAATTAAATTTTAAAATGCAAATTTTTAAGAACTATGCTCAATCAAAAAAAAAAAAAGAATAAAATACCTCTAGAAAAATCAAAATATGAAATATATTAAAATTTAGAAAATGACCAGGTTGAAAAAAATTTATATATAGTATGTATATGTATATATCTTTCTCTCATTGCTTGCTTATGATATTTATTCCCCTCCCCCCTCTTTTTTCTCTCTTTTTTCCAGAAAATTAAGACATTATTATATTTTATCATATTTTTGGAAACAATGCATTCAAAAATATATCAATGTTTTTAAAATAAGATAGTTATGATTTAAGATACATTAATGAATATTACATTGAAGCTGTGAATTATGCTATGTTGATATACACTACTTCAATTATATGCTATTAATAGATATATAAACAAACAAAACAAAAATGTTTTTGTAAATTAAACAAATTTTATGAAGCACAATAGCCATTTTTTCATCTTGGAGAGCCTTTATGATCTTGTTTTTTATTTAAAAAAAAACCCAACAAAAATTATACATGTCAAGCATTGGTGGCCTAGCAGCTAGCATACCTGCCTTCCAAGCAACTAGCCCGGATTCGCGTCCTGGTCAATGCTTTGACATATATATATATATAAATTATACATTTAATAATTTTTACAATGTGGCAGCAGTCCTCCTCCCCCATTTTTTAAATCTTAAAGTCCCATGTGTGATCATGTTTATTGATAAAATTTCTTCAGTTTATGTTGAAAGCATATATATTTTACTCTTTTATTGTCCTTTCTGAATTTGATGCACAGTATTTTGCATAAAATGTTTTATGATAATAATAGAAAGTTTTACAAAAGTTAAGAACATTTATGGACATAAAAACATCAAAACAAATATAGAGGGTGTAGTCTGTTGAAAATGAGATTGCTATTAGATTTTGGTAGAAAAAAATTACTGTCAAAAAAAAAAAGATATCACCCAGAGTATCTAATTGCAAGGAAAGTTGAATATTTTAACTATTCATTTTATTAAAAAATAAAAATACTAAATTTACTTATACATAAAATGGTGTTTTTGTGATCATCATTATTATTTTATGGTTAGTTGAAATTATAAAATGCTTAGAATATTAATGTCTCATTTACAAATCTTCATCCTGGTAGATAATTTGTATATCAAGACATTGACAAATCTATATAACGTAAAATAGCCATTTTTCATTGCGTCACATATTTGGAAATTAACGTGAGACATTTTCACAATTTGTCATTTATTATTTTTAATGTTCTTTATTTAGCACAGCAACATGTGGTTATACATATATATTTTCCTTCCAGATTTTTTCTGTTACAGATTATTATGTACGTATGTGTATATAAAAAATAACATCAAAGAAGATTACTGAAAAATTAAAACAGTAAATAACAATTTAACAAAAAGCATTGTTAAAAAAGTACTAGTGGAAGTGTGTTTAATTGCATCTTTATTAGAAATAAAAGATCTTTAGATAAAAGGTCAAACTTATCATTTCGAAATGCTTGAAAGTCATATGACTTCAAAAGTGATTAACTATTCAATTTCACTATTATTCCATTTATTTTTCAAAATTATTTTATTTATGCATTTTTTTTTTTACATTAGCCAAAATAAATACAATACTTATCTTTTATGGTAAAAGAAAAAGAGTTCATAATGAATAATGGCCGAATTCACAGGTGAAATAATGAATTTTATAAAAATTTTCCCTTAGATTCTGTTATATGTACTGTACTATTTTCTGAAACCTTTGTTTTCATGTGTATCGCAATATCATGTTCCAGTCATTCTAATAATGCTTTGAAAGGACTCGCAGGATATATTAAATTCAGATATTGCTAGAGAGATGATTATGTA
Source organism: Epiperipatus broadwayi (assembly GCA_028023455.1). Classification (NCBI taxonomy): domain Eukaryota; kingdom Metazoa; phylum Onychophora; class Udeonychophora; order Euonychophora; family Peripatidae; genus Epiperipatus; species Epiperipatus broadwayi. Next base: position 564,677 of record JAQFVV010012735.1, on the reverse strand, counting down.
CTCACACAGAAATAATAAATATATGATAGCTGTTATTAAAAAACGTTTTGGTGTCAATAAAAAATATGTATATTTAAACATTACAATAATTTAAATCAGACATGGAAACCTTTTTCAAGCAGCAAACTTAATAAAATATTACTCATTATAAAATATATTTTAAAATGTATTTTTTTGTTATTATCAGTATCCTTTTCTTTTATATACTGTAATGTATACAATTTTATTTTAGATTTCATTTTAATAAAGACTGTCCACAATTTTTACATGAATTTACATTCAGTTTAAGTTTTTAACACAAAAACGAACAATATAAAAAAAACACACTGGATATACATCCTGAATATTTATCTACAAATATATACATAGATGGGCAAAATTAAAAAAAAACATTAATAAAATTATTACAAATAAATTAATATAAATAAAATAGTTAGAATTTATGGCATATAAAAAATGCTTTCAATTTTTTTTTAACATTAAAACTGCCATACAAAACGTCATAACATATAGGTTGTCCATGCCTAATCTAAATACACAGTTTCTCTATTTTGTTTTGTTTTTTGACTAACTAATAATTTCAATTTTTTTTTAATAATAATAAAATAAATTAATGATTAGATAAGATTATTTGTTTTAAAAAAGTTATCTAATCACTGTAATTAATATTAACCCCAATTTTTAAACATATATGATTACTATGATATTAAAATTATATATTTGCTATATTAATATACATTTTGCAAATAATTGGGAAGAAATGTTTTGAATTACAATATCTGCTAAAGCTTACGATTAAATTGTATTTTAAATTGGAAGTATTTAAGAGAATAATCATTGCTTTGTTTTTATGTCTATTTTGAAATAGGATCATGTTTTATTTTTATGTATTTATCATCTCCCTCCCCCAATTTATTGAACAAAGATGAATAGAATTCACTGTATTTATTTTTATGATGTGTAGCTGATGAAAATTTCTGTCAATAGAAATTCAATTCTTTTGCTATGCTTTTCATTTAGTCTTGATACCTTTATGCATCATTATGTTCTTAATTAGTAGATTCTAAATCTAGATCAGGGGTAGTCAATCCTTTTTTACTACCACCCATATTTGTACTTTTGTTAATAATAATTTCTCTACCACCCAAAGATGCCCAAATAACTAACTTAAGGTATTGCTTATGGAAATAATTACACAAAAAAGAATTTATAATAATATATTAGTAAATATATAATAATACAAAGTGAGTAACAAATTGAAATCAATTTGAAAGAATAAAATGTATTTAATTTATTTTTAACTTGAAAATATTAATTTATTTAAGGCACAAGCAACTCTCTAAAATATTTTTAAATGCCTGTTGCATGTCTATAGTAATTTACGGTGTTTCTTTTAACAGTTCAAATACTCATTATCCACGTAAAAGCTTTAAAAGCCCACTAGTAGGCAATAGGGAACAGGTTGGCAGTCTATGATTTAAAGTTACAAGATAACTTTTAATGGTGGTCCAGACATTGATGTTAACTTTACTTGCAGTAGGTAATCGACTTGATAATCATAAATAACTGTCCCAGTCTGTCAGCATTATTAAATTGTTAATATAATCCTATTTATTATAAATTAACAAATATTAAAAATGAATTATATATTTGTTTAAATATAATATATGACAAAAATCTATTATGACTTCATATTTATTTCATGAGTAATTTACATACTTTAGTGAAGTTCACTGCCCCTTCTTTTGTTCTAGCACCCTAAGAGAAAAAGTCTTTTTAGTCTTTAAAGTTAGGTTTCTTTTGATAAAACTTAATTATAAAAATAATTTTATTTAAATTAGCATTTCTAATGAATAATTCTAAAAATAATTTCATTTAAATTAGCAGTCTAATGAATAAATGTTTCTAAGAATAGATAAGCCTGAAACTACCGAAACAGCTTAAAAATATGTTAAAATTAAAATTGTGCACTCTAGCTAAATATCTTTGAACAAATGTTCCCATGATATGTTTTAATAAGCAAAATTAAACATTAATTGGACAATGGAATTCTAATAAAAATTTGCATGACTAAAAAAGGGCATAATGAATAAAAACAATAATAAGATGTGCTTAATGACTAACATGAGTTTTGTTAAAATTCTGTCTTTTCAGGATCTATCTTTGACTATAAATGTTTATTTCTGTTTAAAATTTTGCTAAGGATCAGTTTAACAATTGAGACAATAATGTAAGCTAAAATAAATTAGCAATTGATTAATATTACAAGGAAACTAAATATTAATTGGTCAAGAGTTCATTAGCTTGTTTGCTTGCCGTTCACGATATTAATTTTGGTTTTACCAAGTGGAAAATTATGCAAAATATATTGATAAACGCAGAATAGTTTTACATGGGAAATGGAAGTTCTTAAAGTAATGTAATTTTGATAGTATTGGTAATGGTGTAAATAACATATTGTTTTGAATTCTACCAAGTACATTTTCAATGAAGTATGATCTTGATAAAGGTATCTAAAGAGGTATATTCTTGGGAGTTGTCTATACATTTTTATGATCAAATGAAATGATCATAATCACTGCCCGTTATTACTGCAATATATACATATATATTGGGAATGGATTATTTTAGGGGTGTTTTTGTTTATGGGTGTTATTAGATCTTTATTTAATAGTGGTTTTATTAAATTTCATGGAGGTGCACTTGTAGTTTTGAATTATTATATTTACCATGTTATAATGTATTATTTTAAATAGAAAAATGGAATACCAAAATAATCGATTGAATTGCATTGTCTGAACATGTTATGTAGAAATAGTGGTGATTATACACTTGCATGCTTAATTAGAAAAAAATGGTACTGTTTACTGTTGAGAGTAAAATTTGTGTAGACATGCCTAAAGAACATTGATTATGCTAGCCTGCAGATAAAAACTTTTTGTTTGCATTAAAAACTGAAATAAGTAGGTTTTACTAATTCTGTTGTGCTGAATTAAAAAAGGCATTTTGTCTTGCTGTATCACATATAGTTAATTGATATTAATGCAAAATGTTATTTTTTCATTACGTAAAACTTTTGATAACTTAGTATTGATTGAATTGAAACTATTATATATAAATGTTAGTATGCAACATGCAATCATTAACACAAGTAAAAGGTGCTTTGTAAACAATACATTAGTTTGGATGTTGCTTTTACTTATATTTAAGCCGGTGAAACCGAAATACTAAATGTGTATTTTAAACCGGTAGTGCCAGTACCACATTTAAATTTCTAGCCTATTTGAAATAAATTTTACAGGTTTATTCATACATACTTATATTAAGAATATAATAAAATAAAAAATGAATAAATCCCAAGAAAATATTAAAATTGCCATGCCTTTGGCAAAATATAAGGCTGAATATGTTTCATAATGCTGTTTAGAGGGGATGTTATATGCCAGGGTATTCATTAAGGGCTTCTATAGGTATAAGTATGTCTTTTGGTGTTTAAAACAATTTTTCTTTTTCAGAAATTTGTCAATGGATTTTGCTCTTTAAGTATAAAATTTTGCATATAGGAAAGAGAGGTATAACTCATAAGCAAAATAATTTAGTAAGCAAAGTAAAGTGTACATGAGTTGAAAGCTTATTACATTATAATTCTACAGTTACCCTTTCTAATACAATTTGTGTGTTTTTGAAGTTTTTGAATGCTCTCTGGAGGATTTTGTAGATCACTGCTTTTTGTGTGTTTCCAATACAGTAACCATGGTGATTTTAAAATACTTGTAATAAAAAATACTTGTAATAAAAATTTCATGAATAAAAATTAAAATATCATTTTGTATTCACAAATGTTAGTAAAAGATGTGAAGAATGCAAAATTGTCAGATCATGTCTTAAGCAAAACTGATAAGTAATTGTGAAAAAGAAAAAAAAAACAATAACCAACCAAAATAAAGATAGGGCTGGAGTTTAAAATACTTCTGTTTATACAAGTGATTTGAGAGAAGCATCTGACTTCTTTTCTACATCCAAACTTTCATCGTGCTTTTCTTATTGCATTTTCAGAGTGAGTTTGTTATAAATGCAAACTCAGCTACAGTATAACAACATGATTGCAACACACACTAAATCATCAAATGCTTACAAACAATTACAACTAAAGTTATATAATTGTATTATAAAGATAAATGCATGAGAATTTCTCAGCATTATTTATACCTTATGGGTGCAAATACTAAAAAAAAACAAGAATTGCACCACAATTAGACACATAATGAAATTGGCATTGTTTTCTCAAGACATTTCCAGTAAAATACTTATGTTTTATTTTACTGCAAAATGATGTTGATTATTATTATTGGATTATCATAGTACATGTTTTAGAAAATATAATTATAAAGTGTTTTACATCTGAAAAACTAGTTGAATATTTTCATGGGTGGTTTGCAGAATTTTTTCATTACATGTAGTTGCTCTGTATGTCTTCTAAATTGTTTATCACTATGAATGTTGCGTTTTTCAGAAAGTGAAAATTTAAATATTATAAGTTTCAATAATATTTTAATTGATCTCATTGTTCTGCAACTAATTATATAATATATATGAGCATGGTTTAGTAGTAATTATACTGTGTATATATTTTGCATATAAAAATAAAAACACTATATTTAAACAAAATAAATGTTAAAAACTTTAAATGAGATTTGTTATGTAACCATAATATAAAATTATACTTTCTCATTTAAATATGTTATTTGAAATATCATTAATATATAGATAAAAGAAACCAATCTAATATCTTATTAAAATCCGATTTTCATATATATAGAAAGTATTTCCATGTTCACAAAACTAATGTTTATATATAAACGAGTCTGAACGAAATAATACATTTATTTCAAAATGATCATCATTATAACAAATGATTGATAGTTCAACAGTGGGAAAAACCTCTTCAGATCATTTTTCACTAAAATTTAATTTCAAGCTTTCCTATTTATTTCCCCCTTATCTCAAAGTAGGTCATTTCCAAGAATTATTTTTATTTTTTGGCGTCCATTTGTGATTTGCATGGTAAAATAATTGTCAGTTTTTTTGTTTCAATCTATCCAGCTCATCTCCATTTAATGTTTTTTCTTTTTTACTTTTACCAATTAGCCTAATAATACAGTCAGGTTTTCTATCCATTCATTTCTTTTCTGTTTTTTCTTATTATTCGCAAGATTTTTTGTTTCTTGTAATTTGATTCATTTCAGAATTCAGCATTGATATTTTATATCCACAAGTTGGACCATTAAGACACACTGATTAAATTCATTTCTTTTAAAATTTAACCGTTTTCCATACCATTTTATTTTTTTAGATTTCCCCACTCTATTTTGTTTTAGATATTAACTTACTCAAATATATATAATTATTTTCAGCTTTCATTATCTCCTCCTATTTACTACATTATCCTTAGAAATTAAAAATGTTAAATATTAATTTTATTAATTTTTATTTTATTTTAAGATTTACTTAAAATTTTAATATCATTTGTAAAGCCGAGATCACTCAGATAATCATCATTAATTTTGCAATCGGAAAACATTCCAACTTAAGTATTAAATACTACCATAGTTATTAAAAATGATTTATATAAGTATAGAGATTTGAACTCAGGATTTTTCAATCTATTCGTCCCTCATTCCATCTCAAGCAACCAATACAAATACCGCACATGCAAAAAAAGATAATTTCCAATATTACATGTATTTTATGGAGAACAATTACTCATCAGATCTCCCACATATATATATAATCAGTGCTCGGTTTATATTAAGATAACAATTCCTCAAAATTTAATGGACAAGCTTCAATCTTTTCACTATTCTAATTATTCAATCGACCATTTCATTGAAAAACCGACCATGAATGCTCAAAGCCCTTATTGGATTTGATATTGTACTCATATTCATGTAGACATTATGTTAACCTAACCCCTCATATTATCAGATCATTATGTATCCATATATTTCAATAGGAGAAGGATGGATATAACTTATATCGTGGTCAATGTATATTAACATTTTAATAGAGGACCTAACTATCACATAGCTGACATTATTGAAATAATTGAGAGATTGAAATAGAACCGGTAAGAACATGTCACTAGAAAAGGTCACAGTAGATGAATAAGAGATTGCAAAAGACATAAAGATTCACCATAGTGATTCTCAGCAATTTGTACTCATTGCTTCTATGAACAAGCAACTAATGACTGCAGCAGAACTGACAATCTTTTTAATATGAAGAGCTATATTATTTAAATATCCTGACCAAAAAATTAAAAGGCCACAAGAGAAGAGGTGAAAAATAGTTTGATGAAAAAGATGGATTTCTGAATGTTTGGGGTTGAGTTAGAACACATTTATTTTAGTAATAGAACATAACAGAATCATATAATGAAAATTGAAATTTTTTTAAAGATAAAGTTTAACATCAATGAGAAATTTGAGATTTGAATGCAAGTTGGTCTAATTTAAATAAATAATTTGAATTTTTTAGTTTTAAACAACTTTCCAATCTCACATCATTAAATTGGCTTCTTAATTTGTTTTTTTTTTTCATGATAAAAAGTCACAGTCTTGGGGTCAAAGAACTACATTTGGTTCATGAGGACAGGCTGCCAATGGGCTGTAATGATTTAAAAGAAGATATTAATTTTTGTAATATTATTGACAGACAATAGATGTGGATGTCATGAAAGCAGTATTTTTTTGTCTTAAGATAAAATGTTAAGATGATGGCAATTAAAAAAAAGATAAATTTTATTTATTATGTACAATGTGTATTTGAAAGAAAATTACTTCTATAAAAGAGCAGTAAAAATGAATTGAAAAATGTGTCATTCACAAAAAAATATGCATTGCTTATTCACTTTTTATTCAATAACCTCATATTATAATTACTGAATTAACTAAATGTCTTTCATCATAAATGTATATAATTTAGCCAAAAAAAGAAAAAGAAAACAACAACTTGGTTTTAATTATTATGTAATTAAAAAAAAAGAAAGAAGTAAACTGATCAAATACAATAATAAAGTGCACTAAAAATAAATTGAAAAATTTATGCATTAGCTCAAGTACCATTTACTTGCTTAATTTATTTTTAATGATTTTGTAATACAATATAAATAATATATACAACACATATACTAAGAAAAACTTGTTTAATACTTTAAAATAAAAATGTTAAATGCGTCAACATAGTATGCTGAACATGTTTTCCAATCATAAAATCATTGATTCCTCCAAATGTCTTTCATAATTAATTGAAATAGTATCAGCAAAATAAGCACATAATTTTTTTCTATATACACTATTAAAAGAACTTTGAAGACCTGCAATCACTAATAACGACAAAAGTAATTGAAAAATGAATAAATACTTTATATTTATTGATATAATTAATTCTTTTAATCACAAAGAATATTAATTCCAAAAACACCAAGTTCTTTTTTTAAATTGGATTGGATATTCATTATAAATAAAATGTTAACAATATTTGTCAAAATGTTACAGCAAATATATATATATAAATTTTATTTGTTAGTTACAATAACAAAGATCATATATAGCAAAATACATCAAAAATAAATGAGAAATTATACTTTATATTAATTTGCATTTATTTTATTTTAGCAAGCTTTTTTTTTTAATAAATCCAAATTCAATGGGATGTCAGACTTTGATGATGTGATTTCAAAATGGTGACTGCAATTATAAAATTATTATTAAAAAAAAATCAAAGCAATTGTATTGTGCTTATTCATAAACATTTTGTATATTCTGTTAAACGTAGTATTTTTTTATTTATTTATTAATATTATGCTTAGTAAAATGTTTATTCATTAATTATCTTTTTTTTCCAATTTTAATTTTTATTGTTATTACTGAATATTTAAATGGTTATGGCTCATTTTGAACCTGTGATAATAAATTAATTTTTTTTAGTATGGATAAAACATTATAATTGTTTATATTTTTTGCACAAAGTTTATGATTTAAGTTGAGTTTTTGGAAATCAATTGACCTCATTATCTGGGGTAAAGATTAACATGTGAGACATATATGAGATGAGAAAATTTTATTTTAAAAAGGGGTTTAAATCAGAAGCTGAATCAAATTCAAAATTTTATTCTGTTAATAGATAGGTAATGGTTGAAAATGGTGATAATATATATAAAGAAATTTGGAAGTATAGATCACTATATAAAAAATAATCACTATATAATTAATTTTCAAAAAATTTTAATAGTAATAATTTTTATGAATATATTATTTTATGCTTATTTTGTGATATAGATTGTATTGTATGTAAACTGTCTAAGGATAATTTATGTCCAATTAATTATTTTTTTAGGATAATTTTCAAAATTGTGTTTTTCTTTTTTTATTAATATAATTACTTAACACAGTGCAACAATCTGTTCTGTCTGGCTAATGACTAATTTATATGCTTTTAAATGTCAGAACTGAAATTTATTATTGATTCTAGCCTGAACTGCACTAATTGAATGTCATGTCAGTTTTGGTAGACTAAGCAGTTTTAACTAAATAAGCAAAAGTGCTTTTTAGTTGTCTTATAGAAGTTGGCAGATAGAGACCATAAAATTTTAATATTCTGATCTGAAAACTAATTAATACATCACATTTAAATACTAAAATATAATTTGAGTTTTTAATTAAACATTTCTACCAAAGTTTTTCAAGCTTCTGACAGTTTGAAAAATTTAATTTAGTTTTAAATTCTTTTTTTCATATATATATACATTGCTGTGTTTGTATAGAACAAACATTTATATTTTCAGTAACAATCATAATTATAATAAATTCATTTCATTAGCACAAGCTATTTATAGATCATTACGTCCGCTTTTTTTATTAAAACAAATTTATACGGCATAGTGAGTAGCCTTTTCATTTTTTAATAATTTTATCATGTGCCAATATATAATTCCTTTTTTTAGATTGTCTATAATTTTTATCCTTTGATTTTGTGTACAAAACTTACTAAGTATCTATTCTCTTGCATAACCATATTTCAGCATTTGTAATCATATTTATTTTTATTATTATTCATAATTCTGCTGCTTAAAGAAATACATTCAAAGTATGAATATTTCATTTGCTTTTTATATATATCCAATACTGATTAGTAATGAAGTTTCGTTTGTTTAATTATACCAGAAGTAATTTTTTTTTGTCATTTATTTTACCATTATGTTCATACACATTGCAAAATATTAATTTGATCTGTTAAATATTGCTTCGATATTTTATATATTTTATTCAAATTATGATTGACAAACACTTTATCAGTTTCCGTTTCAAATTTTCTGAAGATTCAATGATACCATGCAAAATTATTATTATATATACTTTTTTTTTCAAATTTATATATACATATTTGCAAGTTTTTTTTTCTTTTCATATGTCAAATGCGTTGACTGGGAAGCGAACCCGGGCCAGTTGCTTGGAAGGCAGCTTTCCTAATCACTAGACCAATGTTCGACTACATATTTGCAAGTTTTTGTTTTTATCAGTGCAACTTTCATCTTTAGCTCAGTCCTATCACAACCACCCATCAGTCCACTTTTTGGAAAATATTATTTTGTGCCATTAAATATATATATATATAATGATAATTTTATTTATTCACAATACCAATAAATTGACCCATCCATACATATTTATGTAAGTTAAGTATTCTGCTTGAAAGGAGAATTGGAGTAATCACATTATGAATATTCTCCATGCCTTCTTTACATAACTTGCAGACTAAATCACCCATCTTTCTCCATTTATGTGTATATTCCATTGTTGCTAATGATCCCGTTAAGTCTTAAACAGTAAACTACTTTCCTTGCTATGATCATAAATTAACTCACATTCAATATTCTGTTTACTTTTATATATAGTTAACTTTTTCTAATTTCTCATTATAAATCTTTTTTGGGGAAAAATCTCTTGAATGTTATTTTAGTTTTTTTAGTATTTATCTTTAATCATGCTTTTTTACCTTCATCTCAAATCTTTTGATGAACTTACACAAATACACACATTAAAAAAAAGTGATTGTTTTTGAAAATAAAGTTTTTAATAAAGATGTTTACCAATGTTTACTTATAAATCTGAAAAGAACCATAGAGATGTTTGACCACGATGCATGGAGACATGTATGTTGGGAATAAGAAAGTAGTGTTGAAAACAAAGTACATGAATGACAAAACAAACAGATATTGCTAACATTATTTAAAGATTTAAGTGGATGAAGTATAACTGTTTGACATGACACTAAAAGAATGAATAATAAATGGACAATTGAAATGTTAAACTGTATCCCAAACATTATAAAAGACATAGCAAGAAATGACATGTGAGATGAATGGATAATTATAAGAAAGTTTGCAAGTTATGTATCAAAGAAATTGAAGTAAGCATGCAGAAAACATTATTCTCTGGTGAATCATTAATAATTAGTATTGATGAATGTAAATATTCTTTGTTTGTAAGGTCTTTCAAAGTTAAGCAGTTTCTAATCTCAGAGTAATGCAATACTTAAATGAATTATATATTCTAAAGAAATATACACTATTAAAATCTCATATCAGAGAATTTTTTTACCCCTAAATATATTAGAATAGCAAAGTGGGGGGGGGGGGATTTATAGATAGTTTAACATTTAATCTAAAACAATTTATAAATTATTATATCTTATATATCAATAGTTTTAAAAAAATATTTTGTTTGTTAATATTTTAAAAAAGAGATTTATTTATTTAACAGTAAAAAGTGTATTACAGTATATTGAATTATTTAATTTACAAACTTATAAATTATTTTAAAACATTTTTTTTTATATGCTTTTATTTAACTTATTTTTCTGATTGGAAAATCTTGTCACTCAATTTTCACTCGTTTTCCAATTTAGTTGAAACTTTGCCTACATATGTATTCTGGATGATAATATATTTTAAAACAATTTTAATAAAAAAATAGTGAAAAAAATCTTTTTTTAAAATTTTTATGCAGGATTCAATACTCTTTACATTTTTGTCGACTGGCATTATTAAATTGTATCTAAACTTAACTTCATTCTTAATTTTTGAAACTATATATAAAATTAAAAAGTAAAAAATATATATATAAAAAAGAAACATTTAAAAAATATATTTTTCGTCACTTTAATGCACTAAAAAAATAAAAAATAAATACTAAAAAATATATATATCTATTCAGCTTTCACAAATAGAAAAAGTTTAAGTAAATTTTATCTACACTGGTTATATCATGTGATTACCATTTCATATGCTTACACCGGCTGTTAATAACAGTATTAAACTCTCTAAACAGTAGTGCTCTCAGATCCAAGGCTCCTCACTGACGAAGGCCATAAGCTAGAAACTAGTCTGGGAATATGGGATGAGTAGACACTAGATAGAGATTTTATGCACAAACCTTGGGTCCATTGATTATAAAGGCTTGGACTTGGTGGCACTACTGAGAGAGATGTTAAATGTGAAGGACAGAATTATAATGAACATAAAAGCACATAGTAATGGAAATATTACTTTTACAGAAAATGAATTGAATGAAGCAGGGACGAAATTGAAAAGTGGAAAGAAGTTTACATGGATGGGCAGCAGAAATGGTGATGAATTTGCGAAATAGTATAAAATTAAATCTATTGTCATGTCTTAATAAGATGACACAGAATTTCCAGATAGCTGGAATAATACAAGAGAAGGATGATTATTTAAAGGAAAGGCTAAAGACCATAGAAAGATAAACAATTATACACCAATAATGGCAACGTCTGTGTTATATAAAGTTTTTGCATATATGGTGGCTGGAAGGATGGCAAAATGGATGGAAGAAAATAATATAGTGGAAGAAATGCAAGGAAATTTTTGTTGTCACACAACTTATAGATATAAGTAGAAATACAGGTAGATATATATGGTCTTTATAGACATAGAGAAGACATATGATAGAGTAAATAAAAGTAGTTTATGAGTAAATTTAGTAAATCTGGGAATGAATGGAACTTTAATGAATCATATTAAGAAATTGTATGAAAACAATTACTATATATATATAGAATCAAATTTAAAAATGGGGTGTGACTAAGGCAAGGATGTCCTATGTCACTTATTTTATTTTTGTTACATTTGAGAGAAATGGAGAGAGCAATAGAAAGACTAGAAAGAGGGATAGAGATACCATTAATAGATGGCAAGGGAGGGTATATATTATCAGGTCTTTTATTTGCTGATGATATCGTAGGGAAGATAAAGAAGTTATGCTGAAGACATGTGCAAGGGTGGATAAAGAGATGGGGATTAAATTTAGTGAAGAGAGATCAAAAGTAATGCTGATAAATGCTGGTGAAAGAGAAGAGAAAGAATTTTTATTAGGGGATATAAAATTAAATGTGAATAGGTTTAATTATTTAGGAATAGTCTTAAGTAATCAGAGAGATTGCTTGGATGAATAGGAGAAAAAATTGGTAAATGAAGCAAAGAAAAGTAAGGGCTCTGATAAAGAAATTAACAATGGTTTCATATAATAATTATGATGTAACTAAAATTGTATGGAAGAGATTGGCAATATCAAGATTAACTTATGATAATGATGTGTTATGTGTTAGTAAAGGGGTGTTAGATTATTTAGAAAAAATACAATGAGAAGTAGAAAGACATGCATTAGATGCAGATGTGTGGATGGCAAAAGAGGCAATTCAAGGAAAAATGGGGTGGTCAAATTTTTATATGAGGGATGCAAAAAGCAAAATGAAAATGTTCAGTAGATTGCGATTTATGGTAGTAAGAGAATAACCAAAATAGTATTTAATTGGGTTACGAGTAAAGGACAGGCAATAAATAAGATGGATGGGAAAGGTAGTACGGTATCCAGAAGACTTGGATAAAGACTTTATTTCAATATAAGTGAGATGATTGTGTTAAGGGGATTGTTAAGTGTTATAATGGCAAAGAATGTGATAGAAGAATAGATGCATTAATAAAATATAAAGAGTTGGAGAGATGGAGAACTAGTATGGAGAGTTAAAAGAGTTTATATATATATATATATATATATATATATATATATATATATATATATATATATATATATATATATATATATAAAAGGAGAGGAGAGAGAGAGAGAGAGAGAGAGAGAGAAGTAAACAGAATATTGGATATGAGTTAATTTGTGATAATGGCAAGGAAAATAGTTTACTGTTTAATACTTGAACAGGATCATTAGCAACAAGGGAATATACACATAAATGGAGAAATGTGGGTGATTTAGTCTGCAAGTTATGTAAGAAAGGCCTGGAGAATATTAGGCATCTGTTAATTGAATGTAAATGCTTACAAGCAGAAAGGGTACAAATAATGAGGTTGTGAGAGAATAAATATAATCATAGTGATTATACTGAAAGTGGGTTCTTGGGTTTTTATGCTCGGTTTGGAAAAAGGTAAGGGGGATCTAGATATAAATGCCATAGAGTGGATAAAGATGATGTCGTGGAAATGGGATGGAGCAGGATAGAGAAAAAATATGGGAAAACTTAGATTGGGAATGCAAAGAGAAGGTAAGGCGGTTATGAAGTTTCTCTAGGCCATATTGGCTGAGAGATTCCTGTCTTTGATAAAGGAGAAACCATTATACATCGAATCACATACTGTTATACAATATAAACCTTATTTTATATTTATTCAATTCATATTTCCAATAACAATAATATTCATATGCCTATAATATTCTATAATTCCTTTATTTTTTATAAAGTCATCCACTATACTTTCTTCTATATTACAAACCACCACTGATGATAATATCCCACTTATTGAACACCCCATAACCCATCCCTTTTCTATACTCCAAAATTCTTTTTTATATTTAAAATATAAAGCTCCATCTACCATTAATGTTTCATAGATAATATATATCCAACCCTCTGACAAACCATACTTATTTTCAATTTATTTATAACTATTTCTATATTATCTTTTCTAGGTACATTTTGGTACATTTTTTCAATATCAAATGATGTAGTCATTCTATTTCTATTTAATAATATTTAACCTATTAACAATTTCTTCAGAATTTTTTATATTTTTTCAAAATTTAATTACTTCTACAATCTTTTTATATACCAAGTTATATATACCTTTAAGTATATAATTGTTAAAATCCAAAATTACTCTCATTGACATATTCTCTTTATGTGTCTTAACTTTTCCTACTATAGATGAATGCTCAAAACTTATAGGATATAACCACTTGAATAACAATTTATATCTTGTTTTAATCTTATTTTCAAGATTTTTACTTAATTTTTGTACCCTTGATTAACCATATCTTCATATATTTTTTTTTAATAGTCCAATTCATTTATAATTATAAATCTTGAACCTTTTTCCTCACTTGTTATTATTATACTTTTTTTATTTACCTTCTCAACAATTTTATGTATTACAGACTTTTCTTTCCATTTCTTTCTTTTTTTAAACTCCTTTATTTATAACATTATTAATTTTTGACTAATTCAATTTTTAAATCCTTCTTTATATTTGCTGCTTTAACACTTACAATAGTTACATTTTGAACATCATTATTTCCAAAGGTACATACTTAACTCCTTTATTTAAAACCCTTGATTGTTCATTATCAAATTTGACATTCGAGAAATTTATAAAATTAATCTCTTCTTTCTTATTCTATTCACTTTTTGTAGACATATTATTAATCCATTTTTTATATTTTTTCATCTTTATAACATAATTTCCATTTACTATTGTAAGCATTGATAAAGAATAATTTAAAAAATAAATTACAGTCTAAAATTACTAATTTTATAAATAAAGGAATTAAATATAGTAAGAAGAAATGGAAAAAAAAGTCTGTAATACATTCAATTGTTGAGAAAGTAAAATAAAGAAAGTTTAATTGTAACAAGTGAGAATAAAAAGTCAAGATTTGTAATCTTAAATGAGTTTGACTATGAAAGAAAAATATATGAAGATATGGTTAAGCAAGGGTAGAAAAAGTTGAGTAAAGATCCTGGAAATAAGATTAAAACAAGGTATAAATTATTGTTGAATTATATGAAAATGAAGGATTTAATAAATGAGAAAAATATAAATGGTTATGTCCTACAAGGTTTGAGGATCCATGTATAGTAGGAAAAGAGAATGTGTAAATAAGGACAATTTTGGATTTTAACATTTATATACTTAAAGGTATATGTAATTTGGTATATAAAAAGATTGTAGAAGTAATTGGAATTGGAAAATATATAAAAAAAATTCAGAAGAAATTGTTAATAGATTAACTAATATTAAATCCAATAGAAATGGAAGGACTGTATCATTAGATATTGAGAAAATGTATCAAAGCATATCTAGAAAAGATAGTATATGAATAAATTGAAAATAAGTAATGCTTTGTTGGTGAATTGGATATATATTATCTATGAAATATTATTAATGCTGGATGGAGCTTTGTACTTTAAATATAAAGAAGAATTTTGGAGTATAGAAAAGGATGGGTTATGGGGTGTTCAATAAGTGGGATATTATCATCATTGATGTGGTATATAATATAGAAAAGAAGTATAATGGATGAGTTTCTAAAGAATAAAGGAATTATAGAATATTATAGGTATATAGATGACATTATTGTTATTGGAAATAATAGAAGTATGAATTGAATAATAATAAATATCAAATTAGATTTATAGTGGAGAAAGAGACAAATAGATTAAAATATTTAGATATTTTTGTGAAAAAAGGAATGATGAATGAAATGATAGTTAGTCATTATATTAAAGATAGGAAAATTAGAAGTTTAATTGATACAAGGTCATATCAATGATGTCAAAAATTAAGTTTTAAAGGGATTTAGGTTAAAAAATGATAAACTTATATTAGATAAGAAAGAGGCATATGATAAAAAATTAGACGTAGAGAATGATTATGTTAAAATAGGATATAAAAGAAAGGTAATTTTTTTTAAGTATTTTTATTTGTAGGTTTATATATGTAATGTCAGATTATATTGTTTAAGGTGAATAAAGTCCAGTAGATGAAGTGAATGTAATTAATAAGTCGTGATGTATAAAACCCATATCCTCAAAAGGTCTCAATAAGAGAGGAAAGCCAGATTGATAATTAAATAATCGTAAATATAATTAGTTGTTTGTTTTAATCTTATTTAGATTGATTATTATATTAAATATATGTATATAACAACTTTGTGTACAAATAATTGTTATACTGAATATTTAACCGTTGTATACATATGTGTATACGTGAATGTGAATAAATAATGTTTGCTCAAATGGACTTTTCCACTTTTATTACTAAATCAATTATTTTTATTTTATGATATAGAATTCCTAATATTGTTATCTTTATGTATGGAACTATATTAAACAAAATTCTTATTTAATAATTCATAGTAAGTATATAGTGTGTGTGTGAAATAATTCTTTCATTGGGATTGTAATTATGTGACAAGTGGATAAACTTAGGAATTTATAAATTCAAATTTATGAATTTCTAATTATTTTTTTATTTTTTAAATTTGAGATTATTGATGTACTGAGATTATGAATATGTGAAGGTTGACTATATATATATTATTATTCAATTCATTTAAATAAAAGTCTAATTACAAAATATATTAATAATAAATAAAAACAACAACAAAAGAATGTAAAAACACAAATAACATCATATATATGAATACAGAACTGTATATATTGATTACATTTTTTATTTCATTTACAGTTAAATGATGAATATCTATATGACTATAATGAAGAATCTCTTAAACAATTAGTTTTAACTGAGCCTAATATTGCTTAACTGTGGTCATACTATATTGAACACACCGGTTCTTGTTTGATCACCACAGTTAAGCAATGTTAGCCTCAGTTAGTACTTGGATGAGTGACTATGTAAGAATCCTGCATGCTATAGGCAACCTGATTAATTTGTCTTAAATTTTGCAATGTAAAAAATCTTAATGTATTTCAAATGTATGTCAGGAACCCTGTAAAAAAATTTACTAATGCAGTTTATCAAGTTGATTTGTCCTTTAACTATCTTTGTCAAAAATAAAATATTAAGATTTACTAATAGCTTCAATGAAACATGAGGAGAGTTACATACTGCTCCAAATTTTGTATTGTAGTAACTTTTCTTTGTAGTACAATCAAAGCTGGACCATGAGTATGTTTGCCAGAGTTCCAAACAACACTGCCATAGTTTACAATTGGTAATATCAAAGACATAAGAAGATGTTCATGAGTTTCTCTGTTAAGGAATCTTACTTCCCTAAAGATGCAACCCACAACGTTAAAAATGTTAGAGCATTATTTCCTTTTAATATATAATTAAATAGTACCGGATTTGTTTTCCTTTAAAAAGTAATCATTTTGGTTTTATACTAATTTATATTCATGTAATTTTTAATACACCATAATTCAAATCTTTTGATACAATTTTGTAAATAATTACAATCATTAGATGATTTAATGTATTTATAAATGTTAATATCATCAGCAAAGCACGAAATGCAGTAATCATATATTATGTGGTCTCAAAACAGATCTCTGGCGAATACCAGAATTGTTAAAATAATCTGATTCACAATCCAAATATTTCACAAAATGTCGTCTTATATGCAAAAAAAAAAAAAAAAGCAAACTATTCTAACCACGACTTATCAAATGTCTCATACTATATAATATAATGAAAATAATAGTCAATAAATAATTTATATTGTGGACTATAACATTTATTGCAAGACTGATGAAAAACGCACAGAAATTAAGAATAGTATATAAAAATATTTATATACATAATATATGCACACATACCCATTTTATATGTCTTAAATACTTTTTTGTTTTATTATTATGTGTTTCCCATATTAATTTGATTTATTTTCGATTTTTTTTCATTATCAATAAATTTGCAAATATTTTTTGTGCAAAAGATTGTGAATATGCGCATATGCTTATTGTATGCCATCAAAGTATACTATATTTTCGCAAGGTATATATATATATTATCTTTAATGGCTTTATGATCTCAATTTTTACAATTCTGTTTGAATTTATACTAATATTCGTTTATTTAAATATATGTATATTGTCTGTTCTAAACTTAATGTAATTAATTCAAGTCTCTTATTCGTTTAGAGAAAAAAAAAAGGAGAAAGAAATCAGGTTTATTCATTTATTGATGTGATAAATATTTGATCATAGGGATTTGGATACTAAAAATATATAAGAGGATATTTATAATCCGTTATTTTAGTCTTGAGGCTAATCTTTCCATTTATTGGCTAACAGTAATTCTTGACGGATGATGTAATTGGGTTATTAAACATGTTAAGATGAATATGGTCCTGCAGGGTGTTTATTAGTTACCTCCCCACTTCCTTTTTTGAATA
This sequence comes from Epiperipatus broadwayi, assembly GCA_028023455.1. Taxonomy (NCBI): domain Eukaryota; kingdom Metazoa; phylum Onychophora; class Udeonychophora; order Euonychophora; family Peripatidae; genus Epiperipatus; species Epiperipatus broadwayi. The sequence continues at coordinate 546,165 of JAQFVV010012735.1, read as the reverse complement.
TACCACCAGATCTGCTTCTCAGGTGTTTATGTGTATGAGGTGACAGTTTGTTAGGATCTGAATACAAGACTGGGGCTATTTTTTTTTATCTTCTGAGGTAATACAGAACTTAAGGGTCTGCATATTTGAGGGAAATATGTTTTGACTCCAACTGCTTTTGACATATGGAAAATTATTAAAGTAGGATTTTTGCTAAACAAATTCAATACTTTTTTTTTTTTTTACTTTTACAACTGTCATTATTATTTTACTCCAATGTTTTATATATAATTAAATAAAAATAAATTTAAAGCAAATTTCTGTTGTTTTAATATCTAACTAAAACCATTCCATAAGTAATTTTAATTTTTTATTTTTTTTCTCTCTTCTTCTGCCAAGAGATATTACAAATCTCAGAATGAGTCAATTTGTAATAAAATTAAATTTTGCTCTGTAAATTCAATTATTCAACTTTTATTGTAACCTAGCTTTTAAAAGATAAATTAACACTTGAGTCATTATAATAATGCTAATTTAAATGCGCCAAATAGAGAGAGATAGAAGGAGAGAAAAAATTATATTTAAAAATTTAGTATGTTTAAAAAGAGAGAGAGAGGGGGGGGGGATAAAATATGTGGAGCCGAGAAAAGAAGGGAAAGAGAAAATACAAAAGAATTTAATAATGATATGTACGTTTTGTATTCATTTTAAAAATTAAATATTACAATTTAATTAATAGAAATATTATTTGATAAAAAATATGACAAGGGAAGCATATTATTATTATTACTATAAAATAAATTTCCAAGTTATGGATCATGCGATGTATGTTGTCATCATAAAGTGAAAAATAATGTTTGGATATTACTAAGCAAAGTTGAACTATTGAATTCAACTTTTTAAGTCACTCCTGTGGTGGATAATTGCTTTCAGCATGCACATATATACCATGATATCCCTAACTTTTCCGAGGATAGGATAGGAGACAGTTTTGCAAGTGGTACTTAGTTTTTTTCTTTACTCAATGTTTTTGTATAGTATGAACTAATCGGATGTGTTCCATTAACTAACTACGGAACCAAAACACCCAAGTGAAAAGTCAAGATTATTCATTATTGGCATGTCTGGAACTGTTGTATGGAACATTTTTCCTAAATAGTTTATATCTTATTGCTTATATTAATCTAGATAATGCTCTCTCTTTTTCTTTTAATAGTAGATTTATTGTAATAAAAAATATTATAGGGTGCATTTTAGTAAAGTAATTGTATCCTTATTTCTTAGTAAAGCTTTAGTGTAAGACCTCATTGAAGCTTTTTGTGTAGCTCTGGATATAAAAAAGGGGTGAGTAGTGATAGTGGTAAATTACTACCACCAAAAAGCTGTTGTTTTGATTGTCTTTTTGCAGTGAATTGAAATTATCTATCTATCTATCTATCTATCTATCTATCTATCTATCTATCTATCTATCTATCTATCTATCTATCTATCTATCTATCTATCTATCTATCTATCTATCTATCTATCTATCTATCTATCTATCTATCTATCTATCTATCTATCTATCTATCTATCTATCTATCTATCTATCTATCTATCTATCTATCTATCTATCTATCTATCTATCTATCTATCTATCTATCTATCTATCTATCTATCTATCTATCTATCTATCTATCTATCTATCTATCTATCTATCTATCTATCTATCTATCTATCTATCTATCTATCTATCTATCTATCTATCTATCTATCTATCTATCTATCTATCTATCTATCTATCTATCTATCTATCTATCTATCTATCTATCTATCTATCTATCTATCTATCTATCTATCTATCTATCTATCTATCTATCTATCTATCTATCTATCTATCTATCTATCTATCTATCTATCTATCTATCTATCTATCTATCTATCTATCTATCTATCTATCTATCTATCTATCTATCTATCTATCTATCTATCTATCTATCTATCTATCTATCTATCTATCTATCTATCTATCTATCTATCTATCTATCTATCTATCTATCTATCTATCTATCTATCTATCTATCTATCTATCTATCTATCTATCTATCTATCTATTTGTCTATCTATCTATCTATTTGTCTGTCTGTCTGTCTGTCCATCTGTCCGTCCATCTGTCTGTCTGTGACTGTCCGCCCGCCCATCTGTCCATCTGTCTGTCCATTCGTCCATCTCTATCTATTTATCAGTCTGTCTATGTCTATCTCAGCCTGTCCATCCATCTATATCTGTTTACTTGTCTACTTACTTGTTCATCTATTTCCTTATTTACCCGCCTACTTGCCTATCTTTCTGTTCATTCAACCATTCATCCTTCCATGTATTCATTTATCTATTCATTCATCAACCATCTAAATCCAATTAGTCTAAATTGTGAATGTATGCTGTCATCTTATTAAGAGAAGCTTGCACATATTTGATTTTTGTTATTTTTAAAGCTGTTATTCATTATTTTTCGTGTCTTTTGACTACTGATTCAAAAATACAGGAAAAATTGTCTTTTGTTAGCATTTTTTGTTTGAAAATATAAATTACAGATTTTTCTGGACAAAAAATATGTTGTCAATTAAAAAATACTGTACAGTATTTTTATATTATTTCGAAATTAACTGTGTTAACATTGAGATATTACACTTTAGTCTGTGTTTACTGTTTTGCATAATTTTAAAAGTGACAATAATCATCATGGTCAATTTATTAAAAGACATTGAATGAATTCTATTAGTATTAATAATAAAAACTAAGGGAAGGGACGGGATGCTACATTTGCTAAAAAAAATATTAGAAAATTAATTTCAATTAAGCTGATAAACCTGAAAAAAATTTTTTTGCTGAATTATTATTGTAATATTGGAATTATTTGTGCAAATTCAAATTTTGAACATAAACAAAGAGACCGAATCGATTGTCAAATGACAATTGCCTGGATCATTTATCACTTAATCTTAAGGTAGATGAATAAGCTTTGGGACAGTCATGGAATACAAACAAGAAGTGATATTTTAGAAATAAAAAAATATAGATAAAAGTTAAATATAGACTCAGATCCCATGGGAATATAGTGTTTGTCTCATCTGTGGTTAAAGCGGCATCATATTGCACATGTATTGTGTTTTATAATTGACACATCACATTTGTCTGACTATCTAATTTAATTTGTGCTTTTACTTTTCATTTAAGAATAATTATATGTACCTATTTCCATACTAATAATCAGATGCCTAGCTGGGTTGATTATATTCGCATATACAAAAATTTCCAAATTCTTAGCTATTTAGAAAAAATAAAATCTTTCAAATTCACTAGATTGTTGGTTAGTAAATGGATATCTATTTATTTTCAAATGAAGAGATTTTATATTAAATTGATTAATGCAATGAGTGCACTAACTACTAAAATTACAAGACCTCCATAAAAAGAACTATGCATTGTTTTATTTTTGTAATTTGAGGACATTCATAAAGTGAACAGCAAGTTAAGGTTTTACTTTCCATTTATTTGAAATATCGTATCTAGGAATTAGGATGTCATCATTTTTTTTAATCATTAAAAAAAAAAAAACTTTTGTCTTTATAGCAAGAGTGGATATCTATGCAATAAGAAACTTATTGCAGATTTTTTTAAATCTAGATTTCTCATGTGCATGTCTAAATTCAGAGGAAAATATGTGCATATTTTTAGATAGATATGTAGATAAATGGATTACAGAAATTAAAGTCTACATTCAGAATGAAATTAAGTGCACATTCTTAGATAGATAAATGGTTGAATGAATGACTGGTTTTTTTTTTAAAAAAAAACTGTAGTAGATACATAATTAATACATATACTAAATTTAATATTCTGGTAACAGAATTATTGCTTTACCATGAAATTTAACAGTAGACACTGTAATTAAATTGAAAGGCTGCAAACCTCTCATGCTTATTATAATTATAATATTTATCTGACAGCCAATCAGATGTTATGATGGCTGACTGAATAGCTAACAAACCATAAACACATGTCAAAGAATTTTACAAGAAAAGATAGCCCACCCTTTTCTCTACTTGTCTTTCTGTATATCTAAGCCAGTCTGAGGCATTTAGGTTTGAAAGCGTGAAGCTTTAAATATCTTCACATTTAATTCATTGAATCTAAATTACAAACATACAGCACAAAATCTTACAATTCACTATGCAGTAATTTTTAGACATTATAAATAAATATTATTTATTTATAAGTAAATATTATTATAAATAAATAAATATTATTTATTTATAAATAAATATTATTTACATATAAAAAATTATTAAGAAAAACAATATTTACAATTGATATTCCTAATCTTCAGAAACATTCTAATGAATTTAAATTAGAACTTACAAATCGGTTTTAAGTATTAGTAGATTTTGAACATGATTCAGATTTGAATGACATTAATAGGAAAATAAGTGATACACTTTTAAAAACTGCAACAAAGATAGCTGGTAGAAAAAAGCAGCAATTGGCCAATAAAATTTCTACTGAGACTAGAGAATTTATGAAGAAAAGAAGGAATATGAGGATATACAGCAATGATGCATTAAAGAAGATTGAATATCTCGAATTTTGTAAAATGGTGTGGAAAAGAGTTGAAAATGATATAAGAAAGTATAATTGTGAACTAGCAAGGAAAGCTGTAGAAGAGAATAAAAGTTTTAAGAGTGTAAAACAACATTTTGGTATTGGTAAGAAATTTATATCTGCAATAAGAAAAAAAAGATGGCATTATTACTAAAAAGAGAGATGGCATCATAAAATGTGTAGAAGACTTCTATCAAGAATTATATAGTAATAAAGAACAAGTGCCTCCTATACCTATTATATCTTTTGAATTGCCCAGAATTTTGAATGAGGAAGTGAGACATGCAATTAAATTTATGAAGAAAGGGAAGGCTCCAGGTAATGATGGAATTATAATTGATATATTAAAAGAAACAGGTGAAGAAATAGAATTTTTTTTTTAGCAAAGTTATATACCAAATGTCTAAATGATAAAGATGTACCAGATGATTGGAAGAATGCAGTATTAATATTAATATTTAAAAAAGGTGATAAAGAAGATATTAGAAATTACAGACCTATCAGTCTTTTATCAGTTTTATACAAAATTTTTACTAAGATAATTATAACTCGTCTACAGAAAACACTGGATTTCCACCAACCAAGAGAACAAGCTGGATTTAAAAGTGGTTTTAGCACAGTAGATCATATCCAGGTATTGAGAGAAATTATAGAAAGGACAAATGAATATGAGTTGCCATTATGCTAAGGATTTGTAGACTATGAAAAGGCATTTGATTCTATAAACATTTCCTCAGTTATTAAAGCATTGGATCATCAAGGTGTAGATCCAGGATATTGTCATATTTTAAAGAATATTTATAAAAATGCAACAGCAACAATTAGATTACATAATGATAGTAGGAAAATCAACATTGAAAAGAGTGTAAGACAGGGTGACTCCATATCTCCAAAACTTTTTACAGCAGTGCTGCAAGAAGTATTTTGTGGATTAAAATGGGAAGCTAAAGGAGTGAAAGTAAATGGAGATTATTTAAGTCATTTAGATTTTTCAGATGATGTAGTTGTTTTTGCAAATAATGCTTTAAAGCTATGGGAAATGTTGCAGGAGTTATCAGATGAAAGTAGGAAAGTAGGACTAAAGATAAATGTTAAAAAGACTAAAGTAATGTTTAATAGATTTTCTCAAAATATAAAAATAATGATTGATTATGATGAGTTAGAAGAAGTTAACATTTGCAAATACCTTGGTCAGATTATTAATACAGATGGAAATATAATGGATTAAATTAATCATAGAATTAAACTTGGTTGGAGTGCTTTTGGTAAAAATAACTTGATACTAAAAGGAAATATGCCTATGTGTTTGAAAAGGAAGGTTTTTAATAAATGTGTTTTGCCAGTTCTTACTTATGGATCTGAGACTTGGACACTTAATAGAAGAGCAATACAAAGACTTCAGACCACTCAAAGAAGTATGGAGAGATGCATGTTGGGAGTAACAAGAAGGGATCGAAAACGCAATGTATGGGTAAGAGAACAAACAGGTCTTACTGACCTCATAGAAAAAATTAAAAGACTGAAGTGGAGTTGGGCTGGACATATTGTTAGAAGAGATGATAATAGATGGTCAATTGAAATTTTAAACTGGATTCGAAGAGATTGTAAAAGATCCAGAAAGAGACCACATATGAGATGGATGAAATAAGAAAGTGTGGAGGGGTGATGTGGAGAAGAGAAGCTAAAGATAGGAAAAGATGGATTGAAATTGGAGAGACCTTCATCCTGCAGTGAATTGATAATGGTTGATGATGATTACAATTTATAACATCTAAAAACTACTGCTTAGTAAATCGTAGGATTTCGCGCTGTATGTTTGTAATTTAGATTCAGTGAGTTAAATGTGAAGATATTTAAATAAAGCTTCACGCTTTCAAACCTAAATGCTTCAGACTGGCTTAGATATATAGAAAGACAAGTAGAGAAGAGAGTGGACCACCTTTTTCTTATAAAATTCTTTGTTGTGTGTTTATGGTTTGATCGCTATTCAGACAGCCATCATAACATCTGATTGGCTGTCAGAGAGGTTTGCAGCCTTTCAATTTAATTTCAACTGTCTGCGCTTTATAAATAAATATTATTTATATAAGTAGACACTGTAGTAATATATAATTGATGGCAAGTAACTCAGATGATATCAGATATTTTTAATAATAATGATAATAGTTAACTGTCAAAAAACTTACATCCTACATAATTAGAAAAAAAAAATGTTGCAATAATTGTCACTGATGATGATTAGGTATTGTGATGACAGTGCTAACAATTAACGGACAAGAAAATGTTTATTATGTAGTTAAGAAAAAATAAGAGCTATATGATATCTTTATTATTTAAAAGTCCTTTTTTTTTTTTTAACTTTCTTTATGAAATTCACCACTTTCAATTGGAAATTTGTTTACATTTTTTTTTCCCGAGTACCACATCAATTTTATAATAATTTTCTCTATAAAACTAGAACAGATCGGCTCTTGACTAAAATTAAAAAAGTAACAATAATTATAATAAAAAAAAACCCAGATGGTTTCTAATAAATCTTAAAAAGACTTTCCACAAAGGTATAGTAAAAAAAGAAAGAAAATCCAGATGTGACAAATGAAACAAGTCAGAATATAAGCTGACACCAGAGTGTAGGTTGCCATAAGCAATGAATGATTTATAGAAGTACGTTTCCGTTGGATTTTAAAAAGAAGGGAGGCGATAATTAAAAATCTATTTAAAAATATTCATTGTGTTAAATATTTCATTATCAAGTTTAGTAAAATTTATTAACAGCAATATTACAAATTTCTTTAGGTGTCAAAGAGTTGGAATAATTGATTATGAATGATAAATTATCATCGGTAAATCTAAGTCAGTGTTGGCCCATTGTAATTTTTGTTTCTCTTTTTAAACTATATATTTGCAGACATTTTGATTCATATTTTAATATTCTTTGCATTTAAACATAATTTGGTTAATACTTGGTAAAAATGTAGTAATTTATATTAGAATTTTGCCCATTTATATATCTTTTCTCCACACACATTCATATACAAAAACTTATTTGCCAACCTTCAATTAGGAAATGTGAGAAAATATTGATTTCTTCACTTCTATCAGAAATTAACAAAAAAAAAAAAAAGAACCGAATTAAATAAGATAGTTGAAATATCTTATTCTGTTATCAGTATTTATAGCGGACATAAGAGCTGGTAAAGTTTAAAATAAGATGTATAACATTATGTGGTAAATAATTTAACTCTGTCAAATTTTAGGGAACTATGTCAGCCACTGGCATTAAATTATGGATTATTTACTAATGACTTGATAGTCTTTGATTTATGACTGATTCCGAAATCCTTTCTTTTTGCCTCTACTAATTTAAAATATATATATTTTCTCTTCTGGTTTTACTTTAATACGTTATAGTTTATTTATCAATTACATGGACTTTTCCCATTAGAGCATCTGATACATTTTTGGTTCATAGTTTTTGAAATTCAGTTTTAGAAGTTTTGAATAATTAAGGTTATTTAATTCAAGATGAGGATCTTCTGAGAGTCAGTGCTATGTGTATTGCTCAGGAATTCCTATAAAATTCTAACACTATAAATGACAGTTGTGAACTGCATTCCATAGATCTTAAACTGTAGAGTCTGTCACTGTTTTACCACACTAAATTATGCAGAGTATTTATCTTTAAGTATTTAATAGTAAATAATAACTTACAACAGCACAAATCTTTACAGAGCATATGTTGAAACTGAGAGGCTGGTCCTGAAGCAGGTTTATTTAATGATAATTGATGGATGATATACAGACGTGAAAACATTTGTCAATTTTATTAAGATTACTATAGTATCTGATGTATGCATTGCCAATTAGTTATGTCAAATTAAAGTGGTTGATATGTGAGTTGTGCTCTTCAATAATGTGAAGACTAATTAAACCTTATGATATACTGTAGTTCTAAAATTGATATGGGAAAATAAATTATGTAATGGTAAACTACTGTTGTTGATGATCAGTTGAGATCGCTGGAATTGTTTTATTTTCTAGTTATTTTTTTACAAACATAAAACTTTATATATGATTAATTAGAGATTGCAATAGGGAGAAAATAAAATCAATGTTAATATTAAAAAAATGACTTGGAGTACATTTGATATACTAAAATATTTTATAATTTTAAAGTCATTATTATTCTTGCCAAATATTTTTCCAAGTTACATAAGTCAAATGTAGCATGCACCTCACAGATGATTAATGGATATCATTAGTAAAACTTTTTAATCAGCCTTAAGCTGTTTTAACTTACTGTGAAACATATAAGCAACACAGAGAATTATGAAAAGACATACATTGGGAATAACAAAAAAAAGATAGGTTGTTATAAATAGAAGGAAGATGACTGTATACATAGTATGAAAAGCAAATAATGCCCTGCATGGGTTATCTGGGTGGTTGAGTGGCGGATTATAGAGTTTTTGGTTCAAGGGGAACAGCTCTAGCTCTGTCACATTTGGTGCTCAAACTTTTTATGAATTCATAAGCAATAAACTATTTTTGTCCTGTTTGCAATAGAATATATAGTGACAGACTTTAGAATTTGAAGTCCAAGAATCACTGCTCATATTCTATTATTTCCAGTGCTCAAATTTTATACGAACTCTCCCAAGCAATAAACTATTCAATTATTTATTTTTAAATAATTAATAGATTAGAGTAATCTTTAAGTAAATACCAAGAAAAAAAAAACTTCTGTAAGAATGTTTTAAATTAAAGAGATGTATAACTCGGAAAAAAATCCGACGGATGTAAACTATAGATTATACCTATATGGCTTGTGGATTATGTCTCTTCAGATTTGGAAAAAAGAGAGAACAATTTTTTTTCTGTTAAACAGACAATTTTTTTTTATAATTATTATTTTCTTTTATAAAATTGGTGCAAATATGGCACAAGTTATACATGATCTTAGATTATTTCCTTTTTGAAGTTTTTAAATAAATTGTAATTGCCAACCACTTCATGCCCTTTAGAGTTTGTTACAAGTTCTTCCATCAATGAAAATTGCCTCGTATTATAATCATAAGGTTTTTATAATTAGAGCACCATTCCTCATATGATCACTCAAGATTCATCTGGTATCTTTATTTTCTAGCTCAAAATAGATAAGTAATCATTTACTGACAATATTGGATTATGACCTGGATTAACTAATTGAAAGAAAAATCTTGACCTGAAAAAAAATTCCAAGTCTCATCCAGTTTGGATTCAAATTGTAGATTGTAGGCATGACAGATGTGTCAAGATTTTGTTTAGATTTTTAAATCATTATTTGTTTTTAGCTTATAAAAATAATATTTTGATAAATTGTTATTTAAAACATTGATTTTTATATTGAAAGAACAAACAAACAAACAAACAAACACACAAACAAATTGATTTAGATTAGAATTTCCTACAAGTCTGTGTGATTCTCATTTTATTGTATTTTGCAGTGACTCTAGTGGATTTTTTTGATAATTCTTCTTCATATGAGAAAAAATGAAAAATCAGATGATGTTCCTCTAACCCAGATACACCAAAGTTGCAAATCCAGAACTTATACTTCAATTGAATTTAATGATCACTTTTGCATATGAATCAAAACAACAAACTAAAAGTTTCTAATAACTTTGTTATAATCTGTTTCAATAGCAAAGAAATCAAGTCATATATCACATGATCTAATTTATCAAGCTTGTATTACAAATGTTATATAATGAGCTTGAAAATAGCTCTTAACAAGCTTTTCTACTTAATAGTTATAAATTGGGCTTGGCCTGATATTTTAAATCTAATGCTTGAATATCTTAGCACCTCACCGAGGAAGCCAGTAGCAGAAAACGGTCAGGTTGGGATATTCTGAAAAGCTTGTTAAGAGCTATTTGCAAGCTCATTATATAATCTATTTCAATTTTGTAATATTTATTTTTGTGTTTTAAAAATGTACAATAAAATTATTTTTATAAGTAATTATATTTGGATAAATTTTTTAAATCAGAAATTGTTAGCACTTATCATTTCTAAGTCTATGTTAGTTAAAAGATATTGGAATAAGATAAGAATCTGAGAGTCTTACTTTTCTAATATAATGTGAATATGAATTTTATGTCATTATTTTGCACATATCCATAACCTTTGGTTCTAAATCTTTCTGTGAAAACATGAAACTATGGAAAATAGCAAAATCTACATAATAGATGTACTTATCACCAGTGATATAATTTAGAATTTTGAAATATACACAATGTAACAAAAAAAAAATAAAATGGAACAATGCAATGTTTATAATTACATCCCTCCACAAGGTGTTGAAAGTGGATAGAAAACAGTCTCTATCTTGCATGAGTGTGATGTAGTGAAAATCATACTACAGTAATATTCATTATTGAACAATCTCTAGTTTAATGAATGATTAATAGAAAATATTAATTATATTGGAAGGGTTCTACAAATATCTATTTATATAAGCAGACCAAAATATAAAGACTATAAACCATATGAAGATGTGTATTGGGCTCAACAAGAATGATTAAAAGAGAAATGCGTAGTAACATAAATGGTGCCATTGAGAGAATGAATAAACTTAATTGAACTTTGAGAATAAATGAAATTGTAGCCCTAAATTGTATCCTTAAAATATTTTAAGATGACATATTTTAAAATGCTTAGATTCATATGATATGTGAGTTGAAGTTTACTGATGTGATGTGTAGAAAGATGCTTTGAATTGGAAATAGTAGAATGGAGAGACTATCTTTAGTGAATCTATAATAAATCCCTTATATAATACATGAATCTATAATAGTTAAAAATGATTTACAGATAGTATTATTATAATTATTTTTTTCATTCTTAAAATAAAATATTGTATTTTTATCTTTGTTTCAGTTTTGCTTGCTTAAATTTTTTAACATTCACAGTTGACTTATTAGGTTAAAGCTCTTTTTCTTGTATCATCCTCTTTTTTCTTTTATTACTTAAATAGAATTTTAATGAGAATATAAAATAATTGAAGTATTTTATGCTTACTTCTCTATCTTTAAAATTTAAAAGTAGAACAAAGCTTGATTTTGAGGTATTTCCACTGTAAGTAAGCTGTTTATGATTGTTGGTGCACCTGTACATTTTCTATGAATGTATAACTGCCTGGTGGAAAGTTCTTACATTGAGAAGTGGATGCGGAATGGAAGGGAGGGGAGCTATGTGTGGAGAGGAGGGGGAATTCATGTGAGAGAAAAAAAAGATGAATCAATTTGTAACTGAGCGACTTCATATGAATAAGTCATAGTTGTTGATTGGAGTAGATGAAAAATCCAGAGGTTTAATTTGTAAGTGTGTGGGGTGGATTTTTCTTTTCCTCCCATGACATTGTTTTTTGTGTGTATGTGTTCTTTAATGGGGATTTAAAGATAAATGAAAAATTTGAACTTTTGAAAAAAAAAAAAAAGGAATTAAAAAAAAAAAAAAGCTTTACATAGTAGAATGGACTTAATATATAAATAGATAAATGTTGATATTTATTAAGATGGAGTTGAAACAATTGATAGCAATATTTAAGATCATCATCATCAGTGACTCGTAAAGTGAATGCCTATTTTAACTTTGGAAGAAAAAAATGGAGGGAAAAAAGAAAACAAACTATCAAACAACTGTTAAAAAATCTATTGGGTATATATGAAATATATTTTAACAAACATACCATCCCACTGCCACAAGATCATGATCGATAGCACGAGAAGCCTGTAGTCGGGCAGTACAACAACCGAGGTAACTAATATTTAAGATAGGAATAGCGTTTAATTTTTAAAGGTATATTATTTTTGTATTATGAGATGAGATTTTGTATATATATATGTATGTATAAATATATACTCTAGTATTTTATTGCAGACATGCAATTATATTTATTGTTTTAAACTTATGAAATGTATTATTATTTGTAATTCATAAATGAAATATTTCAGGCTATATTCAGGTATTGTTTAGATGCGAAACACAAATGGTTCTTCTTATTATATATATATAAATAATGTTTTTTAAGAATTATATAGATTTAGATCAATTTTGTGTATTTTCTTCATTTGAGGCATATGAAAAAATTAATGGATTTGTTTTAGAAATGTGTTTTTGGTAGTTTAGATATTGAAAACACGTATCAATCAGTTGATAGGGGGAAAAAGCATTAATGTGTTTCTTATTGTTTTAAATAAATTTGAATATTTTTTTGCAGATAAGTTTAAGGTTATTCATAATTTGCTATTGTTATTAGAGGATTCTATGTATTTTGTATGTAATGATGTGTTTTATATAATTAAAGAGGGATGGGTTATTGGTCATCTTATTTCCTCTTTAATGTGTTCTTTCTATACTGATTTTTTTTTTTTTAGAGAATAGTGTTATTGATAATATTTCTTGTTCTTTATTTGTTAGATATGTTGATGATTGTTTGTTATATAGGAAGATAAATTGAAGCACTTTTTGATGGATTGAATGCTTTTGATTCTAATATAAGTGAAGTACATTTGAATTTGATAAATTAAAATTTTTATGTTTAAGTGTTGATAAAGTTGATAATGTTTTATTTTGTAAATCATTTTATTAAAGAAAAAAAAATTAAGAAATGTGCTAAGGTCAGACAGTTATCAACCTTTTACTCGCAAGAAACTTTTAATGTTTCTTATAAGAATACTTAATAATTTTGAAAATAATAGTTATATTCAGAGGAGTCAATTTACTTCTGACTATGTTGAATTAGGATATAATTTATTAGGTATATTATATTTAATAAAAATATCTAAATTAATTAACAATAAATATTTAATTGGTAGTGTGAATAAAGAGTTCATTTTTTTTTACCCTTTAAGGCATTAATTAGTAAATTGATTTATAAGAATAGTTTTTTATTGGGTAGTATGAAAATGGCCTGAAAGAAAGGCTTGAATTTAAATTCATTACTAAATAGTTCAAAACAGTCAATTGAATGCAGATCTATTACTGGGGTAATTTATAAGATACCTTGTATTTGTCAAAAAAATATATATAGGTCAGAGTAATTTAAGTCTTAATGAAAGACTTAATGTTCATGAGAGTAGAGTTAAAAATAGATATCAAAACTCAGTTTTGTATATTCATGAACTGAATACAGGTCATAAAATATTATTTGACAATGCAGAGTTTTTTTTTTTTTTGAAAAAAGTGAATTGAAAAGAAGAGTAAAGAAACTTTGATGGTAACGTTTTTTTAAATCTGAGGCCATCAATTTCATGTGAATATATATCCTTTGATGTGAAAGGAAGTTGGTTGTTGAAGCTAATGGTGGGAAGTCTATTTTGTTTTGGATATATATGTTTTATGTTAGTTGAATTTCACATGAGAATGTCTATTTGTTAATAGATGAAACCATGGTTGTGTAAGAATTTTAGTAAAATTGTGTTATTTTGGCTAGTATTGTAGTGTTATATGATTTTCTATTATATATATCGATGTGTGTAAAAGAGAATAGAAAAAATTATAGAGATGTAAAATAATACAGTAAATTTCTAGAATATTTGAAATATATATTTGTTCACATTATATATTTTGACATTATATATAGCGGTAGGAAATTAGAAATTAAAATACTCTTAAATAGCGTGCGGTCTCTTCAGAATCTTTAGAAAAAGGAACAGTGAAGGAAAAGGTGTTACTTTTCTGCTCAAACAACTATCTGTTATTATTTGTTTTATCCATTAACCGAAATTGCTATTCATTTACTGACCTGCGAATGAATAGCTATCTGAATTGAGCTATGGGACTTTTGCGTGATAATAGATAGCTGACTGGGGAAGCCAAACTTCACCTAGATCGGAACTCAAGTTCATGGATCAGGCGGTGGATGATGTAATCATTATATCATGAGGGACTTTTAATATATGCACACACATATTTATAATATTTGTAAATATATATAAAATTAATACAATTATACTATTAAGAAACAAAATATATTTTGCTAAAGTTATGAGAATCATTTCTTATTTTTAATTGCAGTTAATCGGTGAATAAATAAATGAGTGAATAACAAGAATTAGAAGTATTATTTTGAAAAAAAATTTTTTTAAAATATCTTTACTGCATAATATAGTAACACCTTACGGTAAGGGCCAGCTTAAAGTAGTACCAAAATTGAATAAAAGTCATTGCCAACAGTTGAAACAGGTTCGATTTAATTAAAAAACCAAAATTATATATTTTATTTTGTTTAATGCTGTTAAATAATATTTCAGTCCGAGTCTTATTTTTATTTACTTTTTAAAAGTTATTTTTGTCTGCAGGCATACGAACAAACATATTCTCATAAGCTAACTGTATAGGTAAGGAAAATTGATCTATTTTGTTTAGCAGCCTTTAAATGACTTATCTGAGAGCAAAAACCTATGCTCCTGCCAAAGAAGAATACTGAAGGGGTGAAGTCATTATTCAACAGGTTTGCCAATAACGGGGAGGTGAGGGTTTTTAATATTTTTTTAAAAAAAAACTAGATGTCAATTTTCTATAATAATTAAATGACTAGTTAAGTTTCTATAGGCGGACTATCTGAATTAAGAATTCTATAACATTATTTTATAATTGAACGTTTTTCAGATTTCATCTAATTCAGATTCAAATCTCCGATAATAGATTTCACAGATGGATGTGCTAACCGTTATATCTCATTGCTTTTTTTTTTCTAATAATTATTTATACAGGTTCGTATTCACGAGCGTATATTAAGACTTCATGAATCAAGAGATTTCATTTTTTATTGTTTATTTATTTATTTATTTATAATTGGCATGTTTTGTGTTGAAGTTTCTCAATAAAGATAAGATAGCAAATCTTGCAATTAAATAGATAAATATTTAATTGCAAGATTTGCTATCTTATCTTTATTATGAATTATATTCTAAATAGTTTTTTTTTTTTTGAAATTTTTAAGAATTAATTTAATTGTATGATTTTAACTAATTTATTTCTTTAATTGTACAGTAAATCTGCTATGTCAGAGGCCATTTGTTCCTAAATTCTTTGTGCAGGCACAGTGAACTACAAAAATTATCAAACTTTATATATGTTTTACATATATACATACCCTTATATAATTTAATATAAAAATTATGCTTATTAAGATATCAGCAAAAATAATAAAAAAAAATAGAATAATGCAGTTATGAAAAAGACAGAGCTGAAAAGACAGAGAGAAAGATGGCAATTAGTTTATGTTCAATGGGCATTATGAAGCAAATGGCTGACTGCATGCATGGAATTTATAAAGAACTCTTAATTGTTTTATTTAATATTTTTCAAAATGGAGGTTACTGAAAAACAGATGATGAATTCACAGGTATAGTATAGAGCTTTGGTTTTTGTTATGATGTCACGGCACAATAGCCATCGTAAAAAAAAAAAAAAAAATTGTAGATCTCAAAAGCTATTTCATTAACATAGTTGTAAATCAGTAGACTCAAGGACTAAATATTTCTTGATTGATAGTAAATAGATGAATAAAAAACAACACTCACCTCAATTTGATCAATAGGATGTTACATTATCTAAGAAATTAAACCTACAATTATTATATTGCATCTATCTTCCATACTTATTGTCTAATTCTGGTAAAATTGGAAATTTTATTTTAACAAGTTTGTGGATTTTTTCCCCTCCAGATAGCAGATCCACGTCAACCCAATTAATCCTCCAATATTAGTCAGCAAATAGGTATCCAGATATTTCTATTTAAACAATAAAACAAGGATATGATACTCTTGGTTCATTATTGCCTGTTAATTAGCAAGCCTGATGAATTCTGTATCTTTTTTAGGGGCTGTCAGGAAGACCTTTAACCTGCAATGGATTTTTTAAAAGATTGTTACTTTACTTCATATTTGTGATATATGTTGTAATGGAGCTAGTTTTGGTTGATATATTATAATTCAGATGAGATGATTTTTGTCCTTAACTGTCAGCTATATATCATAGCACAGTTGGTGCAATATTCATATTCAGATATACTGACCTTTGTTAGAATGACATTAGATGAGGTAGTATCCTCCAAAATTGATATGTTGTTCTAGACACTAAAATAGATTAATCTAATTAATCTAAATTCATGATAAAATAAATAATCAATTTGTTTATTATAACAAATTATTTTTATAAATCTTCTAGCACTAATGATTGATAGAAATGCAGTCATTAATAGATATGATGGTGACAATACAATTGGGGGAGCAAAGAATGAGAAACTACCTCTTCAAGTAACTAATCATGAGGATGTAATGAAAATACCTCACAATCAAATTACATATATTCTTCTTAAATAAAAAATAATATTCCCTACATTATGAATTATTAGTACTCTTTCTTTCCTAACAAATCAAATCAAATATGAGTTAGTCATATAAATGTTTAACTTATATTTTAGCACTCTGATGCTATTAATTTTTATTTACAAAATATATCAAACTTATCCAGGAATAATGGTTATTATATTACATTTTCCCAGATGCCAGCAGACAGAAACTCATAAATGGTGTTCCTAAACTGTCCCTAATTAACACTACTCTTCATTCACTCAATGAGTAAACAATATAAGCTAATGGCATGGGTGAGAAACATACATTGATGTAAAACTAAATATTGCTTTGATAATTTGAATTATGATAATTCAAAGTATACTTTTGTAAATGAGGGGCCAGGTTTAAATTCTTTTTCAAAAGCAAATTCATTTTAATAGCTAATTGAATTAATTAACTAAATTGCTCAGTAACAATAATAATAAAAGTAAAATACAAGTGATGAAAATAATTCTGTAGTTACAATTTCCAGGGATAGGGATTATGTATGTAATCACATTCTTCATATGGTAAATAACATATTCATTGCCGACAATAATAATAATATTACTTTTTAATTCTTCCTTGGTGAAAATAAATAAAATAATTAAAGAATGTTTATTATGGCATGAATAACATTTTTTGTTTAAAACTTGTGACCTGCAAATTAATAAATTTAATGTAAAGATTATGAAGATTAAGAGATATTTATTAGCATTTTAAACCTATTTATTTTATTAGAATTGTCATCAATAGTATATTGCCATTCTAATGGTAGAAAAAAGAAAGAAAAAAAATGGAGAAAGACTAATGACAAAAAGTTAAAGCCAACTTTTGCAATGAACAAACCATTCTGTAAAATACATTTTCATATATTATAATCTGGTTCTGTAATACTTTTATTTCCATTTTGCAGTGATTCTAATTTTTTCTTCAGCAAACTTTTCTTTCTGAAAAATTCTAATGCCATATCTAATTGTATTCTGTTCTCAGCAATATTTTTCCAATGACAACAGTCAATATTGCTTATCTTAAAGATATGGTTGATGATAGAATAGCATACTTTGGAATTGTGATCCATGGATCATGATTTCACGCTGACACTTTTGGTCATTGAATTTTTTAAAACTTCCAAGCAAGAAAACATTCAATTGGTTTTTTTTTTTTTTTTATTAATATGTGTTATGTAGATTTTCTAATGCAAATAGGGTCTACCTCTTGTATAAAAGCTATGTTCATACTATTCAAGGTTTTTTTTTTTTAGATTTTTTTTTCTATTCATTATTCAAGGTTTTTTTTTTTAGATTTTTTTTTCTATTCATTCATTTATATGCTAAGTCCAGTGAAGACATGTTTTTATAATGGTTGAGTTTATTAACAGCTCATCTAACTAATTGAAGAACATATTAGTATTACTACCATATCATTATATTTTTAGAATACTATGGTTCATCCTTTTATGAAATTTTTTTAGTGCCTTTACATTATATTGACAGAGATCCACAACTCTTTTTACCTTGAATAGATCTGATGCAATAACCCTGTTTACTTTCTTATGCATATTTGAAGTTAGTTATATTATTATGATGTAATATTTTATCTTTTAAATTACTAAATGCAGCAGCAGTGTAGAGTCTGTGTGTATTGTTTTTCTAACCACAAATTGATTTGCTGAAATTTCTTTTTTCTGAATTTTAAACAATGTTAATTACCAAATCAAAATC
The DNA here is from genome assembly GCA_028023455.1 of Epiperipatus broadwayi. NCBI lineage: Eukaryota > Metazoa > Onychophora > Udeonychophora > Euonychophora > Peripatidae > Epiperipatus > Epiperipatus broadwayi. Next base: position 527,435 of record JAQFVV010012735.1, on the reverse strand, counting down.
TATCTATACATATTGCATTGAAAACACTAAGAAAATTCAATAAATTACCATTGGATTTGGGAAGATAGCACAATAATCTGACCACTGTAAATCTAGAAGTGAAAAAGACAAAGGTTCAAATTGACCACTCCATTAAACCTATATTACATCTTAGTAAGTGTTTCTTGAAGCTGTCTATTAGCTGTTTCAAAGACTATTATAAAAATGAAAAAGCATGCAGTTTGTACTGATACCTGTTTATGTGAGTTTTCAGTTCAAATACCTCAGATCTTCCAAAGTTGAGAGGTTGTATTGACAATGATTTCTTTCATTCTATTATTCAGAGAATAACTGAAACACAGGCTTCATATATACCATGTGTCTATATATGTAATATAGGGTATATGAGCACAGACTTTCACATGACCCACCACTCTCTACTCTATCTAATAACACTGATACACTCAAGCACATATATGCTGAAAAGATAAATAATCACCAATATTTTCAATTGGATGGACAGTTGAAGAGTTGGAGTGTGTAATAGGTTGGAGCCAGTCCATTAAAGTATGAAGATTGTCTATCCTAATATATATCTGAGCACTTATAGTATATATGTGTGGGAGATGATAATCTGGACCATCTGATGATTACTGGTTTAGCATGAAATACGTATATTGGTGATTATTTATCTTTTCAGCATATATGTGCTTGAGTGTATCAGTGTTATTAGATAGAGTGGAGAGTGGTGGGTCATGTGAAAGTCTGTGCTCATATACCCTATATTCAGAGAATATATAATATGAGTAACACTCCAGTGAACATTCAACTAGTTTTGAACAGTGCTGCAAGATTTTTTAATTTAGTGCAATGCCTTGAACAATTCAAGTAAAGAAGAATGTAGCTTTGCTTATGATACTTTATTTACATTTGCCTGGCAACAAAAATCACATCTGTAGGGCTTCTTAATTCTCTGAACTAATCAAATTATTTATGTCTGGAAGCAGTTTGTAGTAAATATAATAGCTCAAAAATAGCCAAATTTTAATCTTGGTTATTAATTAAGACAGTATATATATATAATAATAATAAAACAAGTTTTTATATTAATAAAACATTTGCGTTTTTTTTTCTTCAAGATTTGCTATTGATATCTTTTGGTGCACTCTTATTTGTATTCGTATATGTGTCTGATATATTTTATAATTTGAATGATTTTCTTTTTTTTTTTCATACATATATAATTTTTCTAAAATAAAATCTATATAAATTAGTAAATATTTATTTACACATAAAAAAGATTATGCAGTTAAATCTAACTGAATGTTTATGTTTATCGTTTGACATTTTGATATGTAGTCAGCATGACAATGTGTCAGTATTTTTAGAAATTCTTAAAAAATATCTTTTACAATATGACAAAAATCTGTCACTATAATAATATAGTGATCTATAATTCATTTAGTCAAATTTGTCAACAAGAAAAAAAAAAAACTTTGTAATATATATTTGAAAGAATTGAAAAGTGAATGCTATTTAAAAAAACAAAAGGGGTTAATATTGTTGCAGAGGTATTTATTGATATGGTAGTAATTGAGAAGTCTTCACTAGAATGCAATTGAGTTCAGAAACAAAAAATTGTGAAGTGAAGAATTTGTAATGAATAGTTCAAATTACAATTAAAAAATCAATTAATGGAATAAATTAATGTAAGGTGTGATAGGTGCGTAAGAAAAAAAGAAAGCAAAGAAATTTAAATATATTTTTCAATATATAGGAGTTATTTATGAATGGTTGAAATTATAATTATATTTGTTTAGAATTGGACACTGCAGAGAAAAACATTTAGATACAGTAATAGTGTTAGCATGAAGGTCATGAAGTGATTTGCATATCTGGAAAAAAGCAGATTATCATTAATATACTGTTAAGTCTGAAACTTATAGCTAATTAAATAAAAGTCTGTATTAAAGACAATCATATATGTAAGATAAGTTCTCTGGCTAAACACAAGCTGAAGTAACTAAACAAGAATCAAACTATATTTGATGTGACGATATTTTTTGTCATTTCTAAGCCTGTTAATTCCATTTATTATAACTTTTTAATTGTGAGAATTATCAGTTACTAACTCATGTTCACCACCGATCATAAATAATTCCATAATCATCAGATCTTTACATGGGTAAAGTCATTGAACGCTAATGCTAATTTAGGAAATTTAAAAATAATATAAGATACTTCTGCTTTGGTTCTTTGTATTGCCCCTATAAATAAATCTAGAAATTTGCAGCATCATTAACAGAGACCTTGCTTGAGGAAGTCTCCCACCACATTTTCGAAATCTAAAGAAGCTAGTTTTAAAAAAAGGAAAGGAGCATATATACTCAATATACATTTTCATAATAACTTAAAAATTGGGCTGAAAAAGAAATTGTATAATTTTGGCAGATGTAGTTGCTAAACTTGAAGATGAAAATATTGACCATCTTAGCATCAACATAAGCATTAAGTTCAATGACTATTTAATTTGTAGTTTTTAAGTATATTAGACATATTGCTGAGTTGAAATGATTGTTTAGGTGAGAACAATAAATAATCTATGCCTCATTTAACATCATCTAAAATAATTTAAATTAAAATAATTTTCTTAAATAACAAAAAAAAAAAAAAAGATGAATTATTTAAATGAAAATCTCCTAAGATTTCCTTTAGTGATGAAAACGCCAAACAAAAAATTACTGGCTGCAATGGCAGTAAGGAAAAACCATCACTGTTTAAAAGCAGTTTTTCAAGTAAGGGAGTAAATTAACTTCAACAAATAAATAAAATTAAACCAATTTTTCTATGATTAAAATTATAAATGAAAAAGAATAGCATAAATCTGTACATAATAACAGATCTATAGAAGATAAAATTATAGAAATCAATAATTACTAAGTGTTTATAAAGAGTACTAGTATTCCATTTAATAATAAAGTTTAAAATAAATTGTAACACAAAAGGACTCTTGCCCAAAAAGATGATATAAAAAAGGTTAATTTAAATAGAAAATAAGTGAACATATATATAAAAGTAACTTCTAATATAAATGTTATATATGATAAACTATTTATAAGCAGACAAATATTTAAATAACATCTATCATCATCATCTTCAATAACCATTATCAATCCACTGCAGGATGAAGGTCTCTCCAAGTTCAATCTCTGATCTTTAGTTTCTCTTCTCCATATTACCCCTGCACACTTTCTTATTTCATCCATCCCTCTCACATGTGGTCTCTTTCTGGATCTTTTACAATCTCTTGGAATCCAGTTTAAGATTTCAATTGTCCATCTACTATCATCTCTTCTAGCAATATGTCCAGCCCAACTCCACTTCAGTAACACCTGTTTGTTCTCTTACCCATATATTGCATTTTCAATCTCTTCTTGTTACTCCTAACATGCGTGTATCCATACTTCTTTGAATGGTCTGAAGTCTCTGTATTGCTCTTCTATTAAATGCCCAAGTCTCAGATCCATAAGCAAGAACTGGTAAAACACATTTATTAAAACCCTTCCTTTTCAAATACATAGGCATATTTCCTTTTAGTATCAAGTTATTTTTACCAAAAGCACTCCAACCAAGTTTAATTCTATGATTAATTTCATCCATTATATTTCATCTGTATTAATAATCTGATCAAGGTAATTGCAGCTGTTAACTTCTTCTAACTCATCATAATCAATCTTTATTTTCATATTTAGAAAAAAATCATTGAACATTACTTTAGTATTTTTAACATTTATCTTTAGTCCTACTTTCATCTGACAACTTCTGTAACATTTCCTGCAGCTCTAAAGCATTATTTGCAAAAACAACTACATCATCTGCAAAATCTAAATGACTTAAATAATTTCCATTTATTTTCACTCCTTTAGCTTCTCATTTTAATTCACAAAATTATCAAATGATTGTCAAACCACTTGAAGTCAGAGGCTACACACACCCAAGCTCTATCTCACCTAACTCACACACGTTTGCAGGTCTTAAAGCATTTTTTCAATATTAGTATAAATTTGAAACAGATAAGAAGGCCAATATTTCAAGTTACATCAAAGACCTACTGGGTGTGGGCTTCAAATATAGAACAATAATGAAAAAGATTGAACAATTTCATAAAAGATTAACTGCTAACTACGTACCAGAAAACAAATCATAAATAATGCTTCCATACATCCCTAAAGTGGCTAAACAACTTATAAAAACTCTGTCAAAAAAATTTAGGGCTGGTTTCCACACACCCCCTAACACAAATAGATTAATCAATAACTCCAAAGACAAAATTGATCCTAGTTTGACACCAAGTGGTGTACAAGATCTCATGCCTGCAGACAGGCTGCAGCACCGCATATTATGGAGAAATGAAAGCCACTGTTAATAATAGAGCTACCCAGCATATGTTTGCATACAAGGGAGCTCAAAATAATGGCGACAATATTTCAATATTCCTGGAACACAAAAAAAGCAGCCGGTCACAAGTTTGAACTCTCCAATTCTGAGATTGTGTGTACCAAGAGAAATGACTGCAAAGGAAAAACAAAGGAAGCATACTTCATCATAAATGATCCACACACCATTAATAGAAAAGAGACACATGTTTCTCTATTTCTAAGAAGTGGATAAGCTAATCGATCTGTATATATTAAAAATTATTTTACACATGAAGATTAATTTGCATATATTAGCATATATCAGCAATACCATAATGTTTCTAACTCTTTGGCTATGAATATGAGAAAAGACCTTGAAAGTGCTAAGCTTGATATTTAATTGTGATATTTCTAAAGTCACCAGTGAGCATTCAAAGAGCGGTATAGTTACTAGCATCATTATGTAATCTAATAATATCTATAAGCTTAATTATTAGCATGAGACTTTTGATTTTGCAAAGAACTCTTTAATCAAGAATTACCATGTTTTCCTGAAAAAAAATAAGACCAAGTCTTATATTAATTTTTGCTTCAAAAGACACTGCAAGGCTTATTTTAAGGGGTTGTCTTATTTTTTTCATATACAAAAATCTACATTTATTGAAGTATAAAAATATACATTTATTCAAGTACTTCTCTTTACAGAAAGCTGTAAGATTCTTACCTGGGGAATCCCCCACAATTCCTTTCTTGTACTTAACAGAAAAGCTCTTTCTTTTTGCACTCATCTTATCTGGCAATCCGAATATTATTCCATTTAAATTTACCAGTAAATCAAGTGTTAATTGAAGACTTGTGATCCAGGAGTGGTAACAAAAATGATTACAGTCATGTAATGGTTTGTCCACACAAAAGCAATAAAAAAAGTGCAAAAACAAAAATTCAAAAAATGTATCTGTATTTCACATGTGCATATTAAGTACATCCATTATTACACATGATATATTGGGTTATATGATTTGATTCATATATGTCATAACTATGTCCATTCGATATCAAGTGTGTACATTGTAAACACTTTCCACATTACTTGTAATAGCCCTGCTTGATATTATTTTTAATAACTTTTCTTTAGGAGAAAGATCAATGATTTAATTTAAGCTAACTTTGATTATTAAAATCACTTCCGTTATTTTAATAAAATCTTTTAGGAGGGGAAAAAGTGTTTAAGAAATCAAACTAATTTTTCTTTTATCTTGAATATTTAAAAGCTACCATGATGAAACTATAAAACTAAATCAAGTATTCTAAATCTAAGTATTAAATATAAATAAAATATGTACCTAAAAATATATAAACGAAATTATAAATTGTCTGATATACTGACTAGTAGTAAATAAATTGTTTCTCTATGCAGATAGAATTATATCTGTTGAAAATTGTTAATAGGAAAATACAAAAGAACTATATAATTTTTATTACGATTTATTTAAAGCATCAATGCCAATAATATTGTTTATTTATACAGTCATTACTTTATAATTTAATATGTTCATCGTCTGTCTATGTGGCTGGAAAATCTTAACTAGGACTTATATTTGGGATAGGACTTACATTATAAGCATTTTGAAAAATTATGCTAGGGCTTATTCTCCAATTAGGTTTTATTTTTGGGAAAATATGGCAGTTATTTATTTTACTTTAGATGTTTATCTATTGTAAGCCTGAATAATCAGTAGGTGTCAGCTCTTATGAAATTCCTATCCAGTATTATTCTATTCATTTTCACAGACTAGTTTCTGGCTTAACTTTCCTGCACTCCACTAACATTTTGATAGATTTCTTTGTTCTCACTAGATGTAAGCTTTCAACTTTTATTTAATATTAAATCATTATTATTTATCAGAATATAATAATTTTGACATCATTCAATAGATATTTTTGTTTAGAAATTAAATAAATTTTAAAAAATCACATTTGATTTTCGGAATTTTAAAAATTAGATTTTAATCAAAACAAAAATCACTTCCTCAAATTTCAGGTGGAGTTGATGCAATTTGCAACATAATGAAATCTTCTTTGTTTGATGTTTGTTTTAAAAATCTAAAATGATTATTTTTAATATCTACTAAATCTATCAATTTGTGCTTTTAAAAGTTTAATTTTTTTCATAATTTTTATGATATTGCTAAATATTATAACAGTATGCTGAGTGACATCATTTCTAGACAGTTGTATTTCCCGTAACTCTAATCTCTATGGTAATAATATTCAGAAGAATATATATTTTATATTTAAAAATAAAACATTTCTGTAAAAAATAAATATGTAATATATATTTTGTTTTTTTAATAATTATTACACAACTACGATACAAAAATAATCATAAACTTTCCAAAAAATCAAGGTTTTAGACTATTGTAATCTGCATATTCAATTTTCCTGCCATTTTTTGAATTAATGTACATGAATTTTAAAGCTGTAAAAAAAAAAAAAAAAGTTAGCAAAATTTCTCAATAGAGGGCAAAAAAAAAACACATTTCGTTTCTAGATTTTTCAGACATGGGTCTGTCACTTGGATAAATTGCTTGGTTAAGCCTTTATCAGCATCAGATAGTAATTTAATAAGCTGCACATCTAACATTTATTAAGTATTTAAATTTACAATAGATGTCAGAGCAGGAATGGAATAAATAATTAGCTATGGGATAATATGATTTGCTTTCTGTGTGTTATACTCCCTAGATAGTGTTCTTTTCAATTATTCATTCTACAGATGCAGTATTTGAGGAATTTTTATTTATAAGATATTCAAAATATTTTGAAATCTTGAATGTTATCAATCTATAGCTGAAGGAAAAGACATCTTCACAGTGGTTTATTTAATAATCAGTGATATAAAGAAAATTGCATATTTAATTTATACCATAACAGGAAATAAAAATTATTACATGTTCAAAATTCTAATCCCATGATATACAGACATACAATTCATTCTCTAGATAAGTTTACAGCATTGTAAAATATTGCTATAGTGTTAATAGAACAGTATTTATTCTGAAATATCATGAAGACTTAAGAATAATATATCTGCTTTTGCTATATTGGCCTTTGGTAGATAGCTACATTTATTTTTTTAAAAGAGCAAATCATTGAGTGGCATGATATTGGATTTGCTTTGATATCTATTTTGGTGTTTAATATTCTTGGAATTTCTAGATGTTTCAATGAAAGAATGGTATTGAAAATTATTTTAAGCAATGGTGTCTAGGTCTTATTTTATTAATGCTTTAATATTATATTTAGAAAGTTCAGAGAAATAAATCTTTTATTTCTTGTTGGATAGTATTATTGCATGGATGTCATGAAAAAAAAATTCTTGGAAATTTTGATACTCCTATTGGTAGGACCAAGAAACTATATATGGCCTAAAGTTATTGGAAGTAATGGTATTAGCTCCGTGAACTCAAATGGTCTGTTAATTATCAAATTTTGCCTAACACATGGATTAATTATCATCAAGATTTTATTTTATTTTTCCATGTGTCATAGCATCGGCTGGGAAGCGAACCCGCTAACCTGGGACAACTGCCTGTAAGGCAGCTGTGCAGACCACTCGACCACCAACGCTTGACATCAAGATTTTATTTGAGCAAAAAAAAAAAAGCACTTTGAAAGAATCTTGATGTATTCATACTCAAAATTATAATATCTTATGATTTCCTTGTAGCCTGAGGATCCATTGGCTGGTTCAGTAAGTACCGATTTAAAATAAATAATAATAATAAAAAAACAACAACAACAACAACAAAAAAAAACCTAGAAGTTTGTAAATTTGAATTTATAAATTTCACAAGCATATGTTGATGTGAATGAATTTCATGAATTCTCTTTTGGTCATTCTTTTTCCATCTTGTGCATTCAGCAATCATATGATTGCTATTATAATGAAAGCTTTATATTAGATTGGTGAATAGCATTACTGTAGATTATTAAATAAAAATTTTGTTTAAAATGGCCACAAAGCATGAAATTAATAATGATAACAATTTTCTATGATAAAACAAAAATAATTTATTTAATAGTGAAAAAAAAAAAAGGTGTGGGGTCACATATCGAACAACCATACTCTGTTTCATTTTATTATTGTATTGTCTATTTCGTAAGTACCCTATTTTTGTATTAATTACATTTAAATCCTATAATAAATAGCTATGTTAAAAATACCTATTATGCAGGTTTGATATTATCTTCATTTTCAAACACGTTCATGAAGGCTTGGAACTGAATACTCACAGATGTTAGGGGATTTTTGTATTTAGGAGCCAGAATAAAACAGAAATTAATATCACACTATTATTTATGGTTGCAGATTATATGTGAGATCATAGATTAGTATGCTTCAAGTTTAAAATTATAGTTGCATTAATAATGGCTTCCATGCCAAACGTTAATATTTTTGCTCTTTAGAAGCACCTGTTATTTGGGCTAAATTTCAAAAGCTGTTAAATGTTAAATTGCTCATTTGGATTTTTAAGTTTGGATTCAGCTGAGGCATGGAATTTTCACAAGGAATGTTATAGATAAAAATAAGAGTGTTGTTGAGTTTATCATAAATATAAATCTTGATTGGGTCTCTCCCAATGATTCTATTATTAATGCTTGATTAAAAGGATACTATTTGATGAAACTGCAAATTCAATGTGAAATTTCATATTCAGTGTAGGAGTTTAAAAGCGGAAGTTCAGGATTTCAGCAGTTGATGACTTAAAACTGCAAAGGAGATACTCTCTTTAGCTATTATTATTCATATTAGATGCTTTTTTATACATTGAAAGTAACATGTGATCATAAAACTGATATAATGTTATTGTATTGCACACAGAGGCAAAACTTTTTATACAATACTGCCACTTAGTGCAAGCCAGAATAATCAATGGATGCAGGAAGGTTTGTGCATAAAATCCATATTTAGTGGCTACTCATCCAATATCCTCAGACTAGTTTTTAGCTTGTGGCTTTCATCAGTGAGGAGCCTTGGATGAGTAGGCACTAGATAGGGATTTTATGCACAAACCTTATTGCATCCATTGATTACCCTGAATTGCACTGAGTGGTGCTACTGTATGGAATTTTGCCTCTGTGAAAAACAGCTTGTGTAAGCATAAAGAATGGCGATCATGTGATTGTTATTGTATTGATGGGTGACACTTTTTATATGTTAATAATAATATTTTAAACAAATGGAATACTTTGATCACTTTTTGAATAATGATATAAGAATAGAGATGACAGTTTTTAATCATATATCAGTCTTACTTAAGATTTAGATTAGAATGAAAATATCTTGCTTAATAAAATTTAAACTGCTCTTTGTAATCTTAAAATTGGAAAGGTAGCATGAAATACGGAAAAAGTCTTAAATCATGCTGTGCTAGTGATATCTTAGCTTTAAAATGACTGAAAATTTTTTTTATGATATTCAGACTCTTGAATTTGTGTCACCTGATTTTAAGGATGATCCTATTATTTCACTTTGTAAAAAAAGTGTAATAAATTGCAGTAATTATCATAGGATATTGTTGTTAATATTGCAACTAATATATTTTCAAGAATTTTATTGGATAGATTGATTCCTGTCATATTTGAATAGTTATCAAAAACGTAAGGATTGTTTTAAAACAGGGTTTGTAAACTAGCCCATGATGGCTTCATATCCAGTTGCTGTCTTGATTATTTCTTTTCTAAAAATCAATGTTTCTAATATCTAGCAGGGATTACAACATAAAAAATTCCGACTAAATGTTTTATTTCAGCTTTAAATAAAAGTAAAATTTATAATTTTGTTGTCAACACTGAATTAGACATGCAGCCATTTTAAACCATGTGATACAATATTAATAGGTTACAAGTTGCCATCTAATACAATAATAATATATTGGCAAAAAAGTTATCCCAATAACTTACATAATTTTTTTTGCTCATAAAATTGTCTGAATTTAAAATTAAATAATAGAAATAAAAATATTTTATAATAAATGCTTTTATTTATCATGCACTAAAAACCAAAAAAATAATTATTTCTTCAACCACAATTGGGTTTTTTAGATTGGAATTGAAATAAAAGCATGGAGAGTCCACATAGGGATGGAGTTAATTAATTTCTCTACACTTTTATTTCAAATTCAGTCTGAAGAAACAATTATTTTTTTGGTTTTTAGTGTATGGCAAATAAGCGTTTATTATAAAATATTTTTTTATATTTTTTATTTTTTAATAATCAGAAATTTTTCAATTCCCTTTTTGTTAAATGATGCATTTATTACTTACTATAATATATGTATAATCTTATAATTGAATATTTATAAATACAGTAATTAGATATATATAAAGTATAACTTTAAAAATTTTATTCACTTAGGAGCGCTTTCGACTATCCTCATAATCTTTGTCAACTAACACTTTGAAAGGCTAACCTTCCCACAATTCTGTGATCTTAATGTTGGCTGCCTGTCTGTTAATTAAGTCTTGTTTGTATTTGTATATTAGCATAGCTTTCTTTATTTTCCTTTTGTTGTTATTACTTAAAACATTATGCTTGATTTTAAAAGTTATCAATTGAAACCAAAAAAATCTCTATACCACCCTCTCATGCATTATACTTAAACTATATCTACGAAACAAACAAACACACCAACAAAAACAAACCACTAAACTGCTCTCTCACACATATTGGTTAAACTATATCTGTGAAACAAACAAACTCACAAAAAAACATACAGATAATGTAAGTTGAATAAATGCATTTAATAAAAAAGAAAAATAGATCAAGAAGGCAGAACTTTCAAGAAAAATGGGAGTAGGCATATTCCTTTGTGGAAGTAAAAAGTATTCCATGTCAGATATGTAGATAAAGTGTTGCCATAATGAAAGAATATAAACTAAAATATCATTATGAAATAAATCATAAGAACTATGGTAAATATTAAGAAAAAATGCATGATGCCAAAGTTAGATTCTAAAAATGAATTGAAGTTTCAACAGAGAATATATCTGAATGTTAATAAAGCAAGTGATGCTACTGTTAAACATAATTACATCATAAGCAAAAAAATTCTCGAGCTTTAAAACTTCCTACTGATGGATAATTTATTAGAACTTATATTTTTAAGTGTCATTGAAATTATATGTCCAGAAAAAAAAAGCATTTCAAAGTATTAGCCTATCAGGAAATATAGTTGCATAATGTGTTGAAGATGTAGTTGAACTTTCAAGATATATTGTGGGAAAAAATAGTTTGATAGTGTTTTCTATTGCTGTTGATAAATGTAAAGACATTATTAATATTTCCAAATTAACAATTTGACATGCATGTGACTGAAGAACTATTGAACATAGTGTCTATGTCAGGAACAATTCAAGGATGACATATATTTGTTATTAAGAAAAGTCTTGAAAATGCTCAAGTTAACTGGTCAAAATTAGTAAGGTTGACTACATTTATGGCTCCTGCTATGATTGATATTAATGTCAGACTTGTTAGAAAACTATACTACAAATGAAAGAGGAAATGTACAAAAATAAACTTAAATTGTTTCATTGCATAATACATCCAGGAGAGACTGTGTTGTAATTAAACCAAACAGTAAAGCGGCTAGTTACATCATTGATAATTCACTGCTTTGTTGGATGAAATATGAAGGTTAGGTGATTTAATTGTGGCATCTTTTAAAAAGATTTTTTTTTTAATTTTTAAAAGAAATTGACATGTTCTCTTTATCCAAAGGGTAGCCATAGTCTTAATAAAAGTATTATAAGCAAATATTTTAGCACAGTTAATCAAAAAGATTTATGACTGCCATTCAAATTTATTCCATTGAACAACTTTTGTAAGGATTATTACTTGGTGGAAAATACAAGACATTTGAAACTAAAAGAATTCTTATTATAATTTTGTTTTTCATTTTAGTTACAATAGCCTTTAGTGATCTTTGACTGAAAGATTTTTACTTTGAATGGATAAAATTAGAATTTCTTTTTTTTTTTATTCATAAATTTTCAAAATTTTTATAACTAGAAGGGATTTGAACCTAGACTTTAAAATTCCCTTCAGTCATCTGTTCCATTTTATACAAACAATAAACATGATAACATACATGTGAAAAAAGATAAATGATCTCCAATATATGTATTTTGCACTGAAGCAGCACGCATCAGTTGGTCCGGATCATCATCTCTCACACATATATGTAGTAATGCTCGGTTTTTATTAAGATAGCAAATCTTTAAATTTAAGTATATAGACTATACTTGTATATAAATATTTTGATAAAAAATCAAATGGTTTCTATTTCGGTTATAAGACTACTATTACATTAAATGTAAAATAAATTTCTTTTGAGCAACTACAAATCGCCCTAGGCTTCAATGTAGATATTCTGTTTCCATGAATTACTTTTTGTAACAATGAAATAAACGCTTTTTAAAAAAAATATATTCATCAGTCATTTTCAAACATAATCACTCCACTGCAAAATGAAAGTCCAACTTTATTATCTCTAACCCATAGCTTCTTTTCTCCACATCGTTTCAACATACTTCTTGGTGCACCTACTTCTTTATCTCATCCCTCCTTTCACACCTGGTTCCTTGCTAGCGACACATCAAGACCAACTTCATTTCAGTTCCTTAATTCTTCCATGTTTGGTAATATTTGTTTATTTTTTCATCCATATATTATTCATCATTCAATAAACATTTTTCGTTGTTATTCGGGTAAATAATTTTTAACAATGAATGAGTGGTCAGCACAAGCCGCCTTTAAGCGGGTTCGCTTCCCGGCCGATGCTATGAGACATGAAAATATATGTATATTATTAGGACTAACAAAAGTCAGGTTCTACATCCCAAATCAAGTACATATTGTGTATTGATTCAGAAAATAAGTTTATCTCGATTTCGTAATACTGTATATATATATCAAAGCCTATTTAAAATATGGAATCGAATACGTTGAAGTTAATGAGAAGTTTATTTTTAAAAAAGAAGCGTATAGTTTTTTATTTTTAAAAGGAAAATATATATATTTTTTTAATGCTATTAATATATTTTTTTTTTTTTTTAAAAAAAAAAAAAGATTTATATCTTTTGTTTTTAAGTTTTATTATTTTTAAAATCGAAACAATTATTTTTCTCATTTTTTCGATTACTATATTTATCTCTATTCTCATCACAATATTTTTGTAAGCGAAATATTTTAACAAAATAATATAATGCACCAGTTTTTTTTTTTTTTTTTTTAGCTGCAGACATGTATATGATATGCTATTTTAAAATAATTTTGTGTGTGTGTGTGTTTTTCTGACTTGATTTTTGTTTTAGGTTTTATTTTTATTTATTTAAAAAAAAAAAAAGTATAAAGTAAACAAGATTTTCTACTCATTATAATGCCATCTATAGTAAATAATAAGTAATTAGTGATTGTCAGATGTTAATCGCCACTCCCATGTTCTAACTTTTGCCTTTATTTATGATGTTTGGCATTCAAAGCTGGCAGTAATATAATTATGCATTTAACAATTACCTTTAATTCTATTTTACTATTCAAGCCAAAACTCGAAATTCAAACACGTTAAGGTTTTGAACCCGCATGTGAACTGAAGACATGAATGATTTGTTGTTATTATTAAATAATAAACTATGATTATGCAGTATGCACTGAAAAGAGATGATTGTGAACGTATGTATTATGCAAAGCACCCCAAAACGTCTGAGTACATTTATATTGAAACTTCTTTTAGGATTATAATTAAAGTATTTGCATTCCATGTCCATGACTGCAGGGTTCAAATTTAGATGGTGATTGAAATGTCTTCCAGATTGCTATAGATATTTCAAGTAAACTTATTTTTTAGGCCTTTAATTCATAAGCAACTATTTATTCATTTAATATTGTCAATAAATGCTTTATCTAATTATTTTTAGTTGAAAAGTAATAATTGTTCCAAGATAGATATCGATTGAATGTTCACTCCATCTTCATTTCTTGGTGTCATATACTTATGGGCTCTCAGCATTAATTTTACTTTTGTATTATATTATGAACACAAAATTTTATTCACTACAGTCCAGGGATGCCCAACCCGTAGCTCGCGAGTCACATGTGGCTCGCGTAACTGTTTAATGTGGCTCGAATTGCACTCTTCAAAAAAATTGATAAAATATTTTATGTTCCTTGATGGCACATGCACACACTAAAAAATAAACATTTTTACAATACAAACAATAACGATATGCAGTGTCAGGTTTCACATTAAATAAAATATATTTTTCCTGTAATTGTAATTTATATGTATGTTACCAAATTTTTAATAAATAAAATGTATTTACATTTTTTTTTCTTTTTAACATATTACACCATTTTTTTTTTTTTTTTGCTGTACACGTTTGGTTTGGTGCTATATATATATATTGTGTTTAGTGCTCTTGTATATATTGTTGTTTTTATCGAGAAAGATCCTTGTAGACGTTTGGTTTGGTGCTGTATATATATTGTGTTTAGTGCTGGAAATAGTTTTTATCGAGATAGATCCATGTACACGTATATATTTTGCTGTATATATCGATGTTTAGTGCTGTAAACAGTTGTTTTTATCCGTGTACACGTATATATTTTGCTGTATATATATATTGATGTTTAGTGCTGTAAATAGTTGTTTTTATCGAGATAGATTCGTGTACACATATATATTTTGCTGTATATATTGATGTTTTCATCGAGAAAGATCCGTGTACACGTTATTTTGGCCACATTAGAAACGGCGGATTGATACCAATGTGAATAGGCCATCCCCCCCCCACCTATCTCCCTACATTGCAGGTTTAGTACCCAAGTACCATGTTTATAAATGTAATATGAAAAATGTAATATATAATTGTGGCTCCCCAAATTTTTTTAAATTCTCAACTGGCTCGCGTCAAGTTAAAGGTTGGGCACCACTGCACTACACTGTGAGAAAGTTACCAGTAAACAAATAAAATAAGAAATAATCTGAATGAATTTTTTCTCTTATGTCCAAAAATACTTTTTTTTGTTCATTGAAATTATGTTTGTAATTACAGTATATAATTTATTAATAAATATATATACAACTCATACGTATATAAATTTATATATTAGGTGAGTGATATGTGCCCAAAATTGTGCACCTCAACTGAACAGTTAAGGAATTAACTTCTATATAGCATTTACTAATACAGTACACATAACAGTTCTGACTAACAGATCAAAATGGTCGCTTCGGTAACGGAGTCTTTGACTTTAATTAACTAAAGTCTGATTAGTTAATCATAGTCTGAAATAATTTATTTAAAACTTGAAACCCAGCTCAAATAGAATATATATATATTAGATATTCACGTTCATGTTTGTCAGACACATACTTTCGTCAACCATGATGAAACTATTTTACACTATTTAAATGGTCAGAATTATGATATTAGATAACAATAGCAAAAGGAAGCCTCCCAGTTGTGTAGCATCTTAGGGTTGAAAGCATAAGATGGCAGCACTATACGCTTCTTTGCTGAAAGTTTTTTCTTTGCCTTTATAAGTGTTTTATATCCGCGAGAAAATATTTATCATGTTTAAAAAAAACATTTTTTTAAAAATAATAATAAAAATCATTTAGTGAAGAAATTTTTTTGTGCATTTCAAAATTGCAGTAGAAAGTAACACTGCGTACTGAAATTTGATCCAGAGAGGATTGGGGGGGGGGGGTGTATTAGAATATTGTAAAAGTTTTTGGAGTGATGGCATTTGTTGGATGTTGACTATAAATGAAAGGGAAAACTTTTTTAAAATTTTAAAATAATAATAGCTGGATGATAAATTGAAATTACTACTATTTGGCAAGATGATTGTAGAAGTTCTGAAGTGGTTTTTATTTTTTTATGAGTTGTAGAATAGTAGTGATGGTGATCGTGCGGAAATAAGCATTAATATTTGGGATAACATTTTCATAAAAGGTGTAATTAACAATAGGACTATTGATTACCGGGAATTCAAAAGATGACATTATTTAATAAATTTGTAATTATCAGCATAGAAAGAAAAAAAATGCATATTCTTGAACATAATTATTTTTTAGTAAAGAATAAATTTTAAATGCATATTTTTTATTAGTTAAAATTATGTGTTAAACAAATACTTTTGTTTTTGTGAAAATTGTACTTTCCTTCAAGCATTGGTGGTCGAGAGGTCAGCGACAGCAGCTTTACAAGCAATTGTTTCGGGTTAGCGGGTTCGCTTTCCGGCTGATGCTATGACACATGAGAAGAGAAAAAAAGACTGAGAAAATTATAACAGCAACATAACCGAAGTATAAAAACAAGTCTGGATATATTCGCAATACGTTTGATAGTGATAATGAGTAAATTTATATAATTCAAAATATACACATAATTTTTGAAAGTGTTCATTTTTTCTGATATTATTCATAGGGAATCACATCGTCTAAAGAATCATTAAGAATAAAGTTTTATTAAATAAAAAGTTTAAATTAAAATTGTTTGAGTATTAAAAAAAAATTGAATGCTTTAACTGTTGGTGAATTCCTAAAAAGTTCCAGAAGCAAAGTGTTGGAACTGGATTTATGATTTGTGGATCTTGAACTCCAGAATTCAGTACTCTATTGCTATATTACAATGATGAACAAACAAAAAATTAAGATACAACTGAAACAAAGTAATTCTCTTCAAAGAAATTAGATGCTATAGAAGCTATGTTGGTTTCATTATATTGGTTTTGCTGTTCTTAGCAAGGGAATTGTGATTTTATTACAAAGCTTAATTTAAAATCTGTTCTGCTAAAAGGTAAGCTAGTCAATATCATAAAACCTTTTCACAAGTGTTTCTAATGATCTTACTGCCAAGACAGTCTTCTTAAGTCTAAAAATAGCACAAAACTTTTTATAGTTATATCTTTCCTATTATTCAAACTAATATTTCAATCATTTATAATATTGGAACTTTTTAATAAATTAGTAGTTTCAGTGTTATATTTTTCAATCAGAGGAAAATTTATAATTTTTTTTTCTTCATTAAAAACAAATGTCACTTTCTCAATTATAATGTTATGATATTATTGCTAAATTAAGAAATTTTTTATTTAATCTATTTTTAAGTTTTCTCCTAAGCCTATATCTATTTTATACTTTTTCACAAAAGTAAGCTGTTTTAGTGCTATTATATTTTGCATTTCAGGCAGCATGATGGCACCATGATCGCTACTTTTCTATGTTGTTTTAAAGCATTGTATATATTGAATTATGATTTGCGATAGGCTGCAACAATTCTTTATATGAAGCTTCCATTTTTAGTGTATTAATTTTAAAAAAATTCCAAAAGATGTCAAGAGTATATGGATGGACCTGTAAGGATCTTTGTCTGTGCTTGATAGCACAGTCTATTGTTCTGATAAAACTGCCGATGCCTTTAGATTGTTTTATTCTGCAGCTAAATGATACAAAAAATGTTATTTTCAGTAATTGTTAATGGTTATGATGCAATATTTTTTTAAAAGATGTTATTAAACCAAAAACTACATCATTGGGGGAAGGGGTAATCTTTGAAAGTATAGAAAGTATATTTCAAGAACTGGAAATAGTGATGGAAACAATCATTATAGGCTAAAAAGAAAATCATTTTTGTAAAAATTGTAAGTGAAATACCTTAATAACAATTAATAATTTATTAACTTTCAGAATTTTTTTTGTTTCTTTGACAATAACTAATTCTAAGTATGTCATTTTTAATAACATAAAATTCTAAGATTTAATATTTTATTCTTTTAACTTTTTGAATAGGTATTGTGAAGCCAACAACAATGTGTTCCTTTATTATCAGTAAGATTTCAGTTAGATACTTATTTTCACAATTTTAAATTATTAATTTTAAATATATTTATTTTAATTATTAGAAGGCTTAAATATTTATAATGTAATATACGTAAAAAAGATTTAATTCCATCAAAAAAAAAAAAATCAAATATGGCATTATATTGAAAATAATTGTCACTAGAGTCTATTCAAAAATTTGCCAGGTGGTGCTGGCACTGATGAACTTAAATAATATAAAATGTTTGGGTTTTTAACTTTACATCGTTACATAAGTAAAATTCTTTTAGAGTCTATCCTTGAAAAAAAGTTATAGATTTGAAGAATAGATTTTTTTAAAATCTTTTTCCTTAAAATAAATTTAAACTTTAGACTACACTTTTTTATTTCACTTTTTTAAGAAATTAAACTGAGATCTGTTTCAAAATTTTGATTGAAATATGGTGGTGTATTTTTTTCTATATTTGAAGATTTTAATTTATGTATATTTTGACAGTGAGTGATAACATAAGGATAATTATTTTTTTAATTACTTTTCTGATCAAATCTTAACTCCTTGCTTAGGGTTCATGCTACATAACAAAAACAACATTCTAAAAATAATCAAAGTTCCTTAATTTGTGATTAATTCTATTGATATAATACTAACGAGTAATTTCTTTTTAAAAGAAATTTCTAAAATATTAAAGTATAAATGTTATGTCTCATTATTCTGCTACTTAGACATTTCAACTTGAAATAGAATATTTAGGAACTGACATCAAAATTATTTTATCGCAATTCAATGAGTATCTTTTACCTAATTAAAGAGAGAGATAGAGAATATGTTTTTAGATTTATTTATTTTAATTCCTTTTTTTTTTTAAGATTTAGTATTTTTTTTTAAAAAACGGTAATAGGCCAAGAGATCTATGAGGACCAACTGATGGGTATTGATTCAGCATGAAATGTACATCTTGGGGGTCATACATCTTGTTCACATGTCTTTGGTCATATGTTTATGAGTACAGGTGTTTAAAGTGGATAGAAACCAGTTCATACCTTGAGATAGAATGGTCTAGTGAAAATTACTCTACAGAAATATTCATTAAATAGATAATCTTTAGTATAATGAATGACTAATAAAAAATATTAATTGTTTTTATTCTTTTTTTGTTGATGTTGAATAAAATGAATTTTTAATTTAACTGGATTATGTACATCTGACTGATTTTTTAGTGCGTTTTAGTTTATGATAGATATTATTCTGATATTGAGATGGTAGAACAAATCATATTTAAGAAAGTGATCAACAATGATAAACTACTATATACTATAGTTAAGGGTTATTTATCACTTGGTCAGAAAATCATGTTACTAATTAATCTACTTGACATTATTAGAAAACGATGTACACCGTTTATTATTTATTTTTTAATACATAAGGGCAAATAGATTCTCTAATTTTGTTTATATTATAATTTTTTTTGGGAAGATTTATTGTTTATACGAAATTTAAAAACATGTATCGTTATTGATTATAATATATTGCCATTGTTTTTATTATTTTTTTCAATAAAGATCAAAAAAACAACTAATAGTTAATTAGTATTCTTTTCTAAAATATTAGTGACATTATTTTGCAATCAATGAAAATAATAATAAAAATTAATTTCTCAATCCTTTTTTTTTTGTTTGGAGATAATTTAATATAAATTTTATTTTTACTTTTTAAATGTTTCAATTGTCTAACCTGTTATTTGCCATTAAGTTAAAAAATAAAGAAACATTATCAACAAAAAAATATTGATAATTTTATAAAAATAAATACTATTTATAAGATTGTTTTTTGAAAAAGCTAATTATTGGTTTCTCTGGAAGAATAACAGAACATAATTCAAAATATGGAAACACGTTATAATTTTTTTTAATGTCCTAATTGATTTTTGTTACTTTCATGTATATATAAATGTTTTAAACAGCATGATTAATGCATGAAAAAAATATTGGGCATTAATCAAAATAGTACTATGAATACGTTAATCCAGCAGGTTTTCATGTGTAATACTTTCTAATCCAAATAAACATTTTATTTTAACAGATCTCAAATACGATTTAAAAAAACATTAGAAATTGGAAGGGGAGGGTTTTTTTAAAAAATTATTATTGAATAATGAATTACAGATGAAAGTGAGGATATGTGTAGCCCACCTAAAGTTTTGGCTTTTTTAGAGTAATGCTTATTAGATATTCTAATTCTATCACTAATTATTAATCTTGATGTTAATATTATCTAGTGTTTTTACATCACTATATACTACATATTTTTCAAATATAAGCTGTGTCAAAGAAGTGGTCTTGCACTATTTTTATCCAATAAAACATTCTCTGAGCATTCATGATGAACATATGCATGATTAGTGTGCAGTTAATTCTGTTCAGTTATAATTCACTTGTAATTAAAGGTAGGACCTAAAGGGGTGCAATGATAGAAGGCCTGGAGCCTGCTGAACTTTATCTTTTGTGCAAATCAAAAAACAACTCAAGCATTTTATCACTTGCTAAATGTAATTATGTTTCCCTTTTTTTTGTATTACATATGTCATAGCATCTGCCGGGACGTGAACCCACACCCGTCTGCAACCAACTACTTGCTTGCATGGCGGCTGCGATACCTCTCGGCTAACAACGCAAGACTTTTTTTGTATTAATGATCAAAAATTAAGTGTTTCCCCTTTTTTTTTTTGGCCAGGTCCTACAATAACTATCACATGCGAAGTAATATAATTGTAGACACATTGGTTGTGTGATTATGTATGGATTTTTGAACTACATCATGTCAATTTATAAATGTTTTGCAATGTTTTAATCATGTTAATGTGAAATTCAAACAAGAACTAATTATTTATACATTATAAGTACCAATTTGTGCAAGTTTGAATCATTGTTTGAGTAAACAAAATAATACACATATGATGCAAAAAATTATATTTTATTTTTTTGAATGTTTTTTTTTTCTTTTTTGCAAATTCTGACGACGCAAAATAAATAAAAAAATGTAATAAAGGGAATCGTGCTTGATTTGATTTATACTAATTACAATGCAATATATTTACATCTGCAAATAAGGTAGTAATTTTTAAAATATCTTAAGTGTTTTTTATCATATGTAAGATATGCCTCGCTTTTTTTCAAACTGACTCTGGATATGGCCTTCGGAAGGTTGATTAGCCATGATCTAGAATACCATCTGTAACATTGATTAATTTCTATTATCTAAACAAAGTTTTCAGAGGTGATATTTAACAATTTACAATTAATAAATTAATTTTTATAAAGATTTACAGCAAAATTGAAGACAGTTCTATGTAAAATACATAATGATTTTTTATTTTTAGATAAATAAAAACAAATAAGCTTTTTAAAATATAAATGCCACATAGAGCAAACTTTCTAGTAAACTGTTTTTTTTCTCTATATCTACCAATCAAATAGATTTAAAAGATCTGCTTTTAAGCATGGACTCAATAAGTAATAAATATATAATTAATACTAATGCAGATCTTATCTTGATAAGATGGGATCCGATGTAGTTCAAATTAAAATACTATAATAATTTTTTTTTTTTCATATGTCATAGCATCGGCCGGGACGCGAACCCACAACCGTCTGCAACCAATTACTTGCTTGCGAGGCCACTGCAATGACCTCTCGGCTCTCGCTAACATGAGCAGATGTTAGTATTTGGTTATAATAATTTAGTTGTTAGTTAACCCAACCTCGTTTTGACTTAATATACATACAATAATACATACAATAAAGTCATTGTGGCACTAGAAAAAACTACATTTTTTATTGACAGAAAAAAAAAAAAGCATTCAACAAGATAAATTAATATTTCAGACATTTTATAACTGGACCAGCAATACTTCAGTGAAAAAGATATGCACTATTTATTTATTCATTTATGAATAAGTAGATACATAACTTAATTGGTTACTTTGCTTATGAATAAATAATTTTCCATGTGTTCTATCATTTAGAAATTCTTTTACTTGTATCCATTTTAGTCAGTATTGACTTTTTCAAAATTTTTAATGTTAGATCAAATAAACTCCTTGCTTATTTATTTCATCATAAGTTAAGCAATAATCATTCATATGTACATAATACTTTTATTCATGTGTTTCTTATATGTGTCAATGAAAAGCTAATAGTATAAAAAGTTTTATTTTATATAGTGATATGTTTCCATTTGATCTGGATTATAATCCAAAGCTACATTTAGAAGGTTCAGATAAAGTAAAGCTTTTATTATTATTTTTCTCAGACAGTGTTACCGAATCAAAAACAAAAAAATATCACATCTTTATTTGTGGAGATTTTTAAATTGTATATTTTAGGGGTAGTAAAACTGATCAGAGTTATTGAAAATAATAGTATTGGATCTATTCGCTCAAAAGGCCAACTGTTATTGGATCTTCACAAAGGGAAAATCTGTTTAGAAAGAAAAATTATTGTAAAGAAATATGGATGCTACAATAATTGCATATTATGGCTTATATTATAATTAGAAATTAAAACAAAAGAATTGAATATTATGTCTATAAGTGCAAATTATTAGCCAATATTTTTTATCAGTACATTCAAAGTTTAAAGGTGATTGTGGCATTCAAAATATCAGTCTCTTTTCAAACGCATTGGCAAATAACTTGATGTACATTTTTTTATGAAGTAGCTGATTCGTTAGGTTTCAGCAGTTGTTAAGCACTCAAAATTGTCACAATAAATTATCAAGTTTGTCACATTGCTGAAATATGGAATTCTATTAAGAGGTGTAATGAGACTGCAATTAAGGGTATTCTTAAATCTATTTGGTTCTTTGATGATTGCTTTATTAATTGATTAGCAATGTGTATACTTAAACTAAGCAAAACTCTCTATACGTATTGCCCCTCAGTGCAAGCTAGAGTAGCTTGGATTGAAAATATTATAATGTTTTCAGTTTAAGACTCATGGTTTTGTAGTTTAAGTAGAGATAAAAGATGGCTGCTGGAGGGTTGCATCAGATCCTAAGATCTAGGTGCAGTTCTCTCAGATCCAAGGCTCCCTACTGATGAAGGCCACCAGCCAGAAACTAGTCTGAGGATATTGGATGAATAGGCACTAGATGGGGATTTTATGCTTAAGCCTTCTGACATCCATTGATTACTCTGGCTTGCACTGAGTGGCAATACATTTAAAGAGTTTTGCCTGTTTTAATAACAGTTATAAGCAAGCATAAGAAATGGTGATCATGTAATGTGTATACTTGGCTGATTAATAAAATGAATGTGGAACTTCATAAGAAATATAAGTATTTAAGAACAGAGTTGAATAGCTAAAAAGAAGACTTAATGAATGGTCAATAGAAATTCATTTTAGATCCTTTATTGTTGCATTGAACGTAACATGAAATATAAAATCTTATTAAATTAGTGAATTAACCTCATTTATTATAAAGATAATGTTTTTTCATCTTTTAATGATATAAGAATTTATTTTACTTCATTCAATGGTATTGTATCTCAGTGATTTATTAGATTTGGATAGAGAGCTCCATTTTATGAAGTAAAATACGCTCTTACAATCTTCAGGTTTCATATTCTGAGGAGATTTCTAGAGAAGTTTTAAAATATGTTGGCCACATATTAACTTCCAAATTGAGTTTTTAAAGAATATATGGTCTCTTTAATACTTTCTAGAGATTTTGTATAATTTTAAGGAATCAAATTGCACAAAGATATGATTTTTGTTACCAAGTAAATGCATAAAAAATGTCATTAGCAATAATGTGATTAATATATATTTTTATTAATTTGTTCAAGGCATTTGTCTCAGTTAATCAAAAAGTATGTAGTTCTCTGGCAAGTTAGCTAGTAAAATTTATATATAGTATATTGATTCTATGTATTAAGTATGAGACAAAGATGATGTTATTAGTGGTGATGGAAAATTTTGAGGCATTAAAAATAAAAATTGGTGTTGATTTGTCGTAGATTCAACTTTTCTATTTTTACGATAATGGTCATTGGAATAATTTATATGTAATCTCAAATATCAAATGTTATAAAGATTTGTGACAATGTATTTTAATTTTTAATTTCAGTCAATTAAAAGAAAAAAGTAAGAACATTATTTTGGTTTCTAGACTTACAGTATGCTAATAATGACACAATATTTGAAAAGTTAAAGGATTTTCTAAAATATATTTTTAATGTTTTGAATACAACTTGTAAATAATTTGGTGTGGCAATTATTATTAAAATAAATCATGTTTATCAAACAATGATGAAAGGTAAACATTTAGCAGCTTTTTGATTTGGATTGTTTTCATTTTAAGAATATAGATTGGTATTAATTTATTTGTAATTTTTTATTAATAAAGTTGGACTTGAATATTGTGGTATAACATAGATTTGTTAAATTCAAGAGTGAAATGATATATTATTATAATGATGTAATTACTTCTATCAAATTATTGCATATAGGACTGTATTTTGCCAAATTTAATATATGGAATTGAAAAATGCATTTTTTATTGACATAATGTAATGGCAGAAAAAAATCTCTTTTAAGAATGTGATATTCTGTTTGTGTGAGAGCAAGATCATAAGATCAATCAAGATTTTGAATCTACATATATAAGACCACATCTGCATTGAATTAGTAATATAAAATTGTTGAATATCAGGCTTTCTAAAAAGTGTTATGTTGAACTTGAATACTCCATTTTTCTTGTAGTACAAAGATTATAGATATAATAAACACCTCCATACTTCCCCATTCTTTTTAAATTCATATAAATAAAGATACAATAAAAGACAAATGACCCCCAAAATGCATTTCGTGCTCAACCAGCACTTGTCAGTTGGCCCAGGTCACCATCTCTCATATATATCTTTATTATATGCAACATATTTATCTAGAGTAAATTGTTACATTTTCATTTATCATTGTCAAACTTCCTCCACTCACAATTTTGATGCCATCTATTTCAGATAAATATGCTAATGATTATTACTAATCATTTTCGAAACTAGAGATTATCTTTAGCACAGATATAAACTTTAAACCTCAGTTAAAGATTAATATATCTGATTTTTTAAATTTATATACACGGAATTATTCACCTTTCTCTGTCCGGTATATATCTTTATAGATGTAATAAACACCTCCATACTTCTCCATTCTTTTTAAATTCATATAAATAAAGATACAATAAAAGACAAATGACCCCCAAGATGCATTTCGTGCTGAACCAGCACTCATCAGTTGGCCCAGGTCGTCATCTCTCATATATATCTTTATTATATGCAAAGTATTTATCTAGAGTAACTTGTTACATTTTCATTTACCATTGACAAACTTCCTCCACTCACAACTTTGACCTCATTCATTTCAGATAAATACACTAATGATTATTACTAATCATTTCTAATGAGAAATCATATCACTTGATTTTATTAGGAGAACGTAGCTGAAAGTGGAATGCAATAGAGAGCTATAATTTAGCAAGGTGTTGAAATCATTCACAGAGAAAAATTTGCTACAGTGGCAGCATTATAAGGTTTCAAATAAATGGACATAAGTCATATATCACACATTAGTTTTTAATGTGTGGACACATTTATTGTTCATAAATGGATTTTTTTACCTGTTAGTAACTCTCATTTTTGAATGATGAGTAATGATATATATATTCTAATTCATACAATTGTATGTTTTATAATAAATATTTCATTTGTAATAGTTGAGCTATTTTAATATCTTGCTTCTTTGAGTCTTTATCCACTATACTGGGTGACAGGTTCTCTCATTACTGTAGCATTACTTTTTAAAATTCTTGTTTATTGTTGAATAATTTTTTAATTGTAAACAAAATTAATAATTTGAAGTTTGAACAAAATGAATAAGATAGTGAATTATTTTGGCAGTTAACGAGTTGACTCGAATTGCATGTGAATATTCTCATTAAGTAAAATTTGTGGAGAATTTTTATAATCAGATACCACATGACAAAAAATACTTTTCTCTTTTTTTTTTTTAAAGTAATTTTTATTATGAAATTTATTGATGAATATATATTATGATTGTTTTGGCATGTGGGCAAATAAAATTAGATTTTCAAATAGCTACTAAAAAGCAGGTTGGTAATGTTTTTCAGAACTCTTTAACATTTTACTTCTCTAAATTAATAATTACTTTTTTAAAATTAGTAAGTGCATAGCTGAGAGAAGCTTGCATATTTTATTTGATATTTTAAGACAATAATGTTTTTTCTTTCCTCTGAAAAATTTAAATGCAGAAGGTCTTTGTCTTTTCAAATTAAAGACATTCATTCAAAAGTTTATTTCATCTGGATAAACTTTCAACTAAACTATAGCTGCAATGTTTTGAAAATAGATAATTTTTATTAAATTAACAAATAATATTTTTTGTTAGAATTATATACACTTGATAAAGAACCTTCTCTTGATTTTTTTTTTCTCTTACTCTTTGCACTTTTAAATGTAGTCTTTTTATTCTGTTGATCATTAACTACTCAAATGATGGATACTATATATCTAAATAGCAGACAATATTTACAATTTAGTTGCTACTGATAACTTTTAATTTCACAGTTCATATTTAAGTTGCAAGTTTAATATTTCTTTAAATTTAAAAGATATTGATCAAGGAATTGCATTTTAAAAGAAAATATTTGAGTTTCAAAAATTGTTTCATAATTTTAAGGGCTACTTTATTTTCTTGAATTTTTGTTGTTATATTATTTTTTGTAGAGTTTTTCCAAATGTGTTATGATGTCCTCCTTTAATAATAGTGTCATTTTTTTTTGTTGGCAAAACAACTTTTCATTCAATATCAAACCATTTTACAGACTTCAGACATTAATTTTGTTTAATATAAATTAATTATTTTTAAATATTTCCTTTTTTTTTTTTCATACATTATCTTATGTTACTTAAAAACTTATTGGTTAATTGCATTTTTTTTTGTAGTACCAATATTAATAAAGTATTTTCTTAAATGATTTTATTTAGTTTATCTTCAAAGTCTGTTTAAATTATTTCTAGTTGAAGTTTTACTTTAAATTTACTGGAGTATTTTTGAAAGATTACAGATGTCATCTACAGTTCAATGATGTTGAATAGATATTTTTGTTAGTCAAAATATAAACCAAATCTGCTTTGCCTTTATTTGGATATTTCCATGTTCAGTATTGGTTTGGATTTTTTTCAAAAGAGAAATTCATAATATAGTTTTTTTTTTCCTCCTGCAAATTCCACAAGTCGGTGCTCGCATTCATTTCTAAGTTTCCAATCCTAGCAATAAATTTTTTTGTGATTTTGAAGCATAAATATAAATGTTTTTCATGTTGTATCTTCCATTAAATTGAATAATTTGTCTTTCCATGAGTGTCATATATATACCATAAACTTCCACAATGATTCTCCATTTTTCCTTTTTTTATATTCTATCTGTGCTTCCAAATTTTTTTTTATAGTAAAATATATGTCCTCTTTTCACATCAGTTGCACTTTCACATTTTCTTTTAATTCCACAACATATGACAAGGTACCATTTAATGTTAGATCAATCTTTTTCTAATTCAAGTAGGCTTCTTTAACTTGAAAGTGATCTGCAGTTATTATAGGTAGTTAAATAAAAGGTCATTTTTGAATGAAAGTCTGGATCTGCAAACAGATTCTTAATTCCATCTGCCTATGGCAGTCTATTGCTACTTTGGCTGACACCATTATTTCATCTGAGGACTATAATTTATTTGTCTGACATGCATACATTCATTCCGTCATCAAGCAACCAACCCATTCTACATCTCGGTTAAAAGTGATCAGATATCTAAGAATGGAAACTGTGATATTTTCTTCATGTGAAATTCAGAAATAAAAACTCATAATATCATTGTGGTTGAATGAGAATATATGTGCTGAATGTTAGGAATTTATCATCCTTGGTCCCTTTAAGATCTTTAAAAAGAATCAATGGATCATAGAAAATTTCTTTTTATAACCCAAGGATCAAATATTAATTTTCATTTTCAAAAAATAATAATAAGATGAATGATAAAAATGCTTATGTTATGAAGTCTCCTAGAACACTTTGGTTAATTTACACTGTTTCTAATTATATTAAGATATGCATAGTGAAAGTGAATGCTACATATTGTATATTTTATAAGTCTTACTTATCAACTTAGTTTGCTTATTTGTTTTTTTTTTTTTGTTTGTAACCTTTGCAGTGAAACTACTGTGTGTGTGTGGGTTTTTTTTATAAATTATTTTGTGCATAATTTTTTTTAAAAAAAAAATTAGATTATAGTTTCTAGTGTGATAGAATTATTTATGCCTTTCAAATTTGTATGGTAACTGGAGTTAGAAAATTTACTTTCAAATGATAACAGTCAAACGAAAATGTTTTCAGATTATGATTGATAGTTTGTTTACATTAAGAAATATTGTTTATGTTTTTATGTGCATAAGATTTTTTTATGCTTTTAAACGTTGTTCATAATTTTCACTAAGAAAATTCTATTTGTGCTTTTAAAAGTTCTCATGTATTGAATTAAAGTTAAATGAATTAATTATATATATATTTTGATTTTATTATTTTTTTCCTTGTATTAATAGTTTTGTTGCATGGTAATTTTGTTCTATGGTGTGGACCATAAATGGGTTATCCATAAATACATGTATTTTAATGTAATCTGCAATAAACCAATTGTATAACAAATGACCTTTTGGAACAAATTACGATCATTGTAATAAACCCTTCTGTATTTGCTTCTTTATATAATTATCTTTTTTTTTTTAAAAAAAAAAAAAATCTACAATTTCGCATTGATATATTCATACTGTATTTACATCATGTATAAATTGTACTTGTTTTAAGAAAATACATTTACTTTAAAGTTTAATAACTATGAATGCTAATCTATAAATTTGTGTAATATTCATATATACAGGTAAAAACAGTCTAAATATTTTTTTCCGATGGAAGTGTTTTATCTTTGGGCTATTAATGATTAGATTCATATAATGTGACTAATTATATTTCTAGCTACATTATATGTGGGTCAGCTGTTCAAAAGAAAAATTCCACATTTGCTTAGAAATTTTTTCTCCAGATTTGAATACCATGTCATAGGTATGGCCGTTAGATATTCCAACAATTTTCCACAAAGCTCTTTCATATATAATTTATATTACTAGATAAAAATTGTTATTTTCTTACTAATTGACTTCAAGAGAATTTTGTGTCTACAGTTCTAATTTTTAAAAATTATTAAACATATGTATGTTTACATTTGTCAACTGTTGTTTTCTGCACAAAACACAAGTTTTATCAATCATTTTAGTTAACTCTTTTAAATTTTTTCATTTTTTTTTTTATTTTTGTAATAATATAGCACTTTTTTTGTTTTGTTATTATTTTATATCTTGTTATTTTGACAAACCCTTTACAATTCATTAATTTTCTCGTACAGGCTCTATTTGTGTATGTAGATATAAATTGCTAAATTTTGTATTTTTAAAATTATAATTCTCTCTGTAATCTTTTTAAAATTAATAAAAGATGTATTATTAATAACAAACCTTGTTCCTTTTTTTTTTTACTGTCTGTTAAATTAGGATATCTCATTGTTAATTTTTATTTTTTATTTTTATAGCATTATTATTATTATTTTTAGAAAGATTAATGCTGAATGTTAGGTGCAAGTAAACACATCGGTACATACACACACATCTCCGTATTCATAATAAAATATGTACACATACATTTCAAACAGATTCATAAACATTAAAAGTATTGCAGTTTTTTTTTTTAATAATTAAAATTCAATTTGAATAATAATAACAAAATATTACTAAAAGAATGGAGCAGTTAATGACATTTGAATTTACAAAATATAAAAACATTTATTTGATTATAGTGAACAATGATTATAAATTAGGTAAATTTAACAATGTCCCCCCCCCCTTTAGTTTGAAATAATTTAATCAAAATAAATAGACAAACAAGTTTATTTAATTTAAAAGGCAAGGCATCTCGATAAATATATACTGAATATAAAAAACTTGTTAAAAATTTCAAATACATATATATCTTTTTATACATCGGCAGTTTTTGATATATGTAAATAATATTTACTAAGGCTGTAAACCTCAAGAATATGCGCGTGAAAATGCGAAGGTAGAGACCTCTACAGGTCTTAACCACAAGCTTACGCTTTGGAAGAAATATGTATGTACGTGCTAAAAATGTTTTACTTAAGCTCCCAAAATATTGTAAATAAATCATAGCCTTCACAATTGAATAAGAACTCACTACAATGGTACACAAAATTGAGGTTAATTATTCATTAGTAGGGAATTGACTTCTGCCGTGTACAGTTTAATGCAGTAATAGATTTCAGACTCTGGAATGTGGGGTCCTAGGATTGATTCCGGTACTACTGTCACTTTCCATGCATATCCTTTTTATGAATTCAAAGTTGAACAAAAAAAGAGGAGGGATCTTTTTCTTGCATTTCTTAGAGACAGAATAAACTTTTATTATGTATAAAGATATTAGTTTAAAAAATATAATATTTCAAATAATATTTTACAGAATCACTTCAGTACAAATAGCTTTGTAGATATGATCCTTCAATAAAGGTGCAACTTTTGTATATTACAGCAATGAAGACTTTTTTTCTTTTTTGATATACACATAAATTTGGTTATGCCAAGCCTTGTGTATTAATTATTTAAGATAAAAACTAGTGCAGTGTAAATAGTCAAAATAAGAGTCATAGATCACATGACCCTATTCTCTTAAGCTTGTAAGTTATAAACAATGAGGATTGCCAATTCCTCAACAAGCTTTGTGATAAATACTTAGCTAGAGAAAGCATTTAAAATATCTCTGTCAGGACCCCCCCCCCAACCTCTGACTATGGTTTCATGCTCTGGCACCCCTTAGAGAGGTGCTACGGTAGGTTTAGACACTAGATATAAAAACACCAACCCAAAGCCAGCATTTAACTAAAAGTTATCTATTGAGTGGAAAATCTGAAAATTTCAGACACCTACATGTCTTCAAACCCAGCTATCCAACTCAAATAGCTATATGGGGCTGAGAGATCTTCAGCCGTACCATATATTAATAGTCTTAGCAATATAACATTGCATAAGACTTAAGGCAGAGACTATAAATAGTCAAAATAAGTCATAGATCACATGACCCTATTCTCTTAAGCTTGTAAGTTATAAACAATGAGGATTGCCAATTCCTCAACAAGCTTTGTGATAAATGCTTAGCTAGAGAAAGCATTTAAAATATCTCTGTCAGGACCCCCCCCCAAACCTCTGACCATGGTTTCATGCTCTGGCACTCCTCAGAGAGGTGCTAGGGTAGGTTCAGACACTAGATCTAAAAACACCAACCCAAAGCCAGCATTTAACTAAAAGTTATCTATTGAGTGGAAAATCTGAAATTTTCAGACACCTACATGTCTTCAAACCCAGCTATCCAACTCAAATAGCTATATGGGGCTGAGAGATCTTCAGCCATACCATATATTAGTAGTCTTAGCAATATAACATTGCATAAGACTTAAGGCAGAGACTATAAATAGTCAAAATAAGTCATAGATCACATGACCCTATTCTCTTAAGCTTGTAAGTTATAAACAATGAGGATTGCCAATTCCTCAACAAGCTTTGTGATAAATGCTTAGCTAGAGAAAGCATTTAAAATATCTCTGTCAGGACCCCCCCCAAACCTCTGACCATGGTTTTGTGCTCTGGCACTCCTCAGAGAGGTGCTAGGGTAGGTTCAGACACTAGATCTAAAAACACCAACCCAAAGCCACTACTAATATATGGTATGGCTGAAGATCTCTCAGCCCCATATAGCTATTATGAGTTGGATAGCTGGGTTTGAAGACATGTAGGTGTCTGAAAATTTCAGATTTTCCACTCAATAGATAACTTTTAGTTAAATGCTGGCTTTGGGTTGGTGTTTTTAGATCTAGGGTCTGAACCTACCCTAGCACCTCTAAGGGGTGCCAGAGCATGAAACCATAGTCAGAGGTTGGGGGGGGGTCCTGACAGAGATATTTTAAATGCTTTCTCCAGCTAAGCATTTATCACAAAGCTTGTTGAGGAATTGGCAATCCTCATTGTTTATAACTTACAAGCTTAAGAGAATAGCATCATGTGATCTATGACTCTTATTTTGACTATTTATAGTCTGTGCCTTAAGTCTTATGCAATGTTATATTGCTAAGACTACTAATATATGGTATAGTAGATCATGTATGTACTAATGACCATATGCTTAAGTGGGAAAATACAAATATATTGGATAAAGAGGAAAAAATACATTCAAGGAAGCTGCTCATATGACAATGGTAAATAATCCTATAAGTCAATCCAGTGTGGCAGTACACAATGTATGGAAGCCTCTAATTAACCTTACTCTTAGGAAAAAATAAAATAATTAGACGTTTAAAAAAAAAAAAAAATTGAAGGCCTCGGAAGGATTTGAACCAACCCTCACATATAAATATATCAAATTTCTACTATATGTTGCCTTTGACAGAATAGCTCAGTTGGTAGAGTGTTTGCCTTAAATTCAATATACAAGAATCTAAAGATGCGAGTTCAACCTCTAAGTGAATATTGTCTCTGTGCATATAGGCCAGCAACACCTGAAGAAGAGTGGAGAATAATAGAGAATAATACTACTCGAAACGTTGTGTAACCTATTGTCTATTTGTGTATTATTACTAATAAGTTGTTTGGAAAGTTTAAATAAAGTTTAAAATTTTTTATACATTCAACATTCACTCATAAATGATGGAAATAGTCCAACATATCACATCTTGAAAATATTATATTTAAAGAGGTTTATGCATATTATTTAGTAATAGATTAAACATAAATTTTTAGTATCTGTAGCTACATTTATGTTTAATAGCTGGTTTCAGTAGTTGTCAATCATATTGAAGGGAAATAGAATTTCTGCAAAGGATAATCTTAAAGAAATATTTTCAATTTCAGGTGAAAAACGTTTGTGTCAGATAAGTATGAATATGATGAAATTGAAAAAGAGATACACAAATGGTTGAAATTGTAGATCAAATAAAGACTTCACTCTACTCTAGAGACATTTATTGTACTATTGCAATAACAAATTCTCAGACCAATTTTTTTTTTTTAATAAGCTGAGAAAGTTCACGATGTTTGTTGATATTATATAAAGGACTTCTGCATTACCAGTTTTGAGGAGGTGATAAAGCTATAAGGGATGTGTATTCATATTCACAAAGTCTGTATTAAGAAATTAATGTCTTATATGATTTATATCTTACTTGTTTTATTTTCTATAATCAGTTTAAACTGATATAGTGACTTTTTTATATTATTATTATTATTGCAAAGTATTATGCTGTGTTGCAGCTATCATATTTCAAACGAAAATTCATATCAATTAAAAATTACATAATCTTTTTATTGAAGCTTAAAATTTTTAAGGTATTGTTTCAAAGCCAAGCATGTGTACTTACCATTTTTCATTTGTAAATGGATGTATATATATATTATGCAATTCTTCTATTTACAAACATACTGACATTTTTGTAGGATTTAACATAGTAAGGGAGTAAAATCTGTATTGTATACTCGATCAGATTCCTGGCCCAGGTGAAACAAGACATGATGATAAAAAATAATATTCTAGTATTTAATTATCAGCTGTTATTTTAATGGATTGAACCACGTAATAATAGCATGTCTTTTTATTCTAATGTAATATTACTTGTCATACAAATAAAATTTGAATATGTATTTGAGGTCATGACATTTTTTTGGATTCTTGACTCAGCATGTTTAAATATATAGATGTTTTTTTATTAAAATGTATTATACTATAGCCACCCTCCCCCCATCTTCTCGTTTGCAATACATCCGTGTCTGAGGTTTTAGTTACTCGCAACTGAAAAAAAATAATTAAGAAATTAATAAGATATTTTAATTTTCTACATTTTTTATTTATTTTTATTTATGGTACATAATATGTGCCCACATCTATATATATATTATACACATTTTAAACATGTATATGTTATTGGCAAATTGGGCAAAGTATGAAATTTCATTTTTATTTTAAGTTTTTATATATTTTCCCTAGATGTTGCATAGAATACCTAGGCAATATAAAGAATGCTAAATAGTTTTTCAATAAAATATGGAAAAGACTGTATCTTTTGTGAAAATATAACACATGCAAAATATAGGATTTTTCTACATAAAGAGAAAATAGCCTGTGCAGAATTAATGCTATAAAGTAG
Source organism: Epiperipatus broadwayi (assembly GCA_028023455.1). Taxonomy (NCBI): domain Eukaryota; kingdom Metazoa; phylum Onychophora; class Udeonychophora; order Euonychophora; family Peripatidae; genus Epiperipatus; species Epiperipatus broadwayi. The sequence continues at coordinate 492,765 of JAQFVV010012735.1, read as the reverse complement.
ATTGGAATGGCATTTTGAATTGTACTTAACAGCCTTTTTCATAGAAAAGCACTTTAAATTTTGTACTTGATCCTTCAAGAACATCTCATGAATCCTTGGCCACTCACTATTTTTGGATTACATGGAAGCAGTTAACAAAAGAGTGATTTGTTTTTCAGGAACATTTCCAACTTTCAGTTAGTCTTAGGACATAAAGTGAATTGTGATCTGGCATAGAGTTGATTTAAAATTCCTTCAACAGTTGTCAGTTGGGAAAAATCATCATCTATCGCACTCATAACAACCACCAGTAGAATGTATAAGTCACTCCTCCCCTTGTTAACATCTGGAATAGAAATTCACATGGTGGTTCCCAAAGGTGCAGGAGGAATTTTTTTTTATTATCAAAATCCATTTCTATTTGGTCTGTATTTCCAGATTTAGTTTTTTAAATTTTTTTAACTTTCAATAGCATTTTCAATATTGAAGCAAAGAGTATATAATACATTAACATTATAATAGTCTACGTTTTCACTTCCATCATTTTTATATCCATAGACAGCATGAATGTTTTAGTGACAGTTTATGCATCTCTGCACCACTGGTTTCCTTGATGAGTGTAGTCAAAAGTCACATAATGTCACTTTGCGACATTAAATGTTATTGCTGAGAATATTTTATACTTTGCCTATTTTCCTTTTGGCATTTTATAGAATGCTTAGGAAATGTGTGAAATTCTAAGTGTTTCATACTTGGACATTGCATTTTGGTATTGTATAGAATGCCTAGAAATTATATACAATTCCGGTTTTCACAATTTGATGCATTTATACTTATATCAACATAACTATATATGTAATCTTGTAATTAAATATTAATAAATATGGTAACATAAATATATAAAGTACAACTTTAAAAACTTTTATTCATCTAGGAGTGCTTTCAACTAGCTTTGTAGTCTTTATCAACTAACACTTTCAAACATACTTTCAAAGTTTAATCTTCCCACAATCCATTGATTTTTACATTTGCTATCTGTTTATTAAGTCATGCTTACATTTATATATTAACATAGCTTCCTTTATTTTCCTTTTATTATTGTTTCTTTCAATTTGTAATATTTTAACATCTCCAAATTAAAACCATATATACATGACTATTATGATCATAAAAAAACGATGTTGAATCATTATCATTTCCATTCGAATTTTGTTTAGTTTTTTGAATTCTTTTTAATAACAGCAATTGCTTTTTAGTTCTTTCTCCAGTGTAAATCTTGATTCCTCTATATATCCACTACCACATTTACATCTCCATTTATATATGATGGATGAGGTTTTAGCTTTTGAATTATTTTGTTTAATCCAGGAAGTGCATTAATATCACATATATTTTTATATATTTTCCATATAAAATTTACTTGTTCCTTACATAACTATATATTAAAAATGCACATTATGGTTCACTGTTCTCCTCAAATTTTGGTAATCATGAAATAACTTGGAAATAAATGATATGATACAAGAGGTTTACCTATATATTATTAAAATTGTTTTTGCGTATTGTAATTTTCATTGTTTTTATATTTTAAATTTAAATTTGTTTGTTTTTGTTTTGTTTCTAATATAAAATTTTGGTTCATTCCATATTAATTTTGAGAATGATTTTAATGACTTCTCTTCTGGGGTTGGCGTTTTGAAATGAGAAAAAATTGTTGGGAAGATACAAATTCTTATTTTTTATAATAGGTACAGAATTGACAAATCAAGTAATAGTTATAATTAGAGAAAAACTATCATTGAAAAAATATTAAAATGAAAAGCAAACACTGATATGTTTATGTAATTTTAAGAAGAGATAACCACCGATAAAAGTATATTTTATTTTAACCAACAAAACTTTTTATATGCTTATTTGTTTTTAAAAATACAGGTTGAGTGTAATTTGGGTAGTGTTTGATTTACTTACTGATTATGAAACCTTGGATTTTAATTATTATTCTAACGTTAAAAGATATCCACGTTTTGATACGAACCGTAGAGAGCATGAGTAAATTAATCCAAAAGATATTGTAATTAATAAATGTTTTATTATTTCTTAAGCTCCCACACCCCATATATTTCGTTTAAAAAGGTTTAACTTTATAGCAAATATGCTTATCTATCTAATAATATTCACACTTATTTACAATGTCGATATGTAAATAATTATGTGTATTTTGTAATGTTTTTAGTTGCTTTCATATTCTGAAGCTATCTAAGTTTATATATATTTGTATGTGCGTGCGTAGGGAAAAAAGATTAGTTGATAAGACAATATAGAACTCTCGATTTGCTGCTTAAAAACGTGTATCTTCTGCATGAACAAGCTCTTCACAGACTTGTAAGTCTATTCATACAAGGCGTATATACACATAGATAAACAGATATACGTCTATATGTATATATATATTTGACAAACAAATCCAAAAATTTTTCTGGAATCTAATATACAGCATTTGAAATGGTTTTCTTTGTTCTTCAACAATTAATTTTTTTTTTAAATTTTAAATGTAAATATTTTTAGTGAGTTTGATTTTTATTAGTGAAATGTGGCTATTATTTAGTCAGCTTCATTTTCAATCGATTATTTATTTGGGGGGTGGGGAGAGGGGTTACTAATTGTATAAAAATTGCATTAAAAAAATTAAATCTCAGATATATTGAACTACAAATTAGTTTATTGTGTTTTACTAGTGAATTAATTTATAAAATAAAAAAGCTGCATCACATTTTAATTTAAAATATAATTAAATAAAAATAAATTTTCAGTGCAGTTTTAGTTAGCATTTAAAAAATAATCCATTAAAGTAAATAATTTTCTTTTGTGCTGATTATCCAGTATTTTTTTTTTATTTTTACTAAAATCATCTGTGTTAGTTTATCAAATACATAATCAAATGCGTGTGTGTTTATATATGGTCCACGACGTGTGAATGGATTTGTCATTTATGAAGAGTTTGTTTTATATCGAAAAAATTTACACATTTTTTTAAAAGGAATATATTTTTTTGATTTGTAAAGGAAGTGAACGTTCTATACTATCTTATCAATTTTATATTAATATGCTAAATATATGTAAGTTGTCATTATATATAATATAAATGAAGGATTAAACTCTTGCATTATTATGAAGAAACTAGAGTGAATGAAAGAGAACATAAAGAGGGGAAAAATAACAAAGGCATCATGTCCATGGCTGATGGTGTGTTTAAGTAGATCTTAGTAAATTAATATGCAATTCTCTAAGTAACTCATTGTTTCCCATAATTCCAAGGTGGTATAAAATCCGAGCGTTATTATTAGTATTTTTTCTTTTGCATTAGCTGTGCAGACCTCAGCACTCTATGACTTTTGAGTACTATTCACCAACAAAACTTAAATGCATGGTAGCAGAATATTACCTGAGGGTATATGCAGTGGATTTATCCCAGTCTCTTCATAAGAGATTTTACTGAAGATGTAATCACTAAGCTTAGCTGTATGAGAGCGTAAGGATAGAAGATGGTAAGCAGAAGGAAAAAAAAGAGAGGGGGAGGGTAAGAGAAGTGACTAGAAGGCTACACACTTCAGCGTTTATAAGGTCAAGTGACGAAAATCTGTGTAATATTTTGCAATTTTAACTTTTTATTTTTATCTCCTCTTGTGAAATTTCTAAAGGCAGACCATTCTTATTTTTGGGTTTTTGTACATACACATTTTCTTTCCTGTTTCTAAACTTTAACCCTGTCAACAAAACATGGTTTTAAAAAAAATGAATAGAAGAGAATAAAACATTTTCTTTTCCTAGTTATTATATTCAGACGGTTTACCTTAAAAGCACTCTGTCATTGAAAGGTGGTTTAGAAGTTGGGAATAAGTGAAGAAAAATCTTGATATTAAAAATATATATATATTTTGTCACAAAGGTTTAAAATTAAAGAAAAACAACCTTTGAAAAACATCTAAATTAATAGAAATATGGATATATATTTTTATTTACTCTATAAGCATTATTATTTTTCACTAAAAAAAACCAGGATGTTTTTTTTTTTTTTTTGACTGTCATGGAATTACGCTTTTTTTTTTAGTTGTTTTTTTTTTTTAAAAAAAAACAGCTCTTGTCATACAGATGTGCAAAAAGTTTGTTGAGAACCTATTGAACTTGGATCCGTTTAAAACTTTAAAGAATATTAATTTTAATAAATCTATTTAAACAAATTTTTTGCAGTTGTACTAACTTACATATATTGCGATAGTGATCTTTTTATTTTTATGAAATATATCTGTATATAAGATAAAAAATGAAAAAGTAGTTTAACTTTAAATAATCACTAGCAGGGCGACAACCTTTCCAGAAGTCCCTCGTAGAGATACAGTTAAGAAGATCCACTGTTTGTCGGTCTTTCCAACAACCGGGTGATGAGAGTTTGAGCGCCTTTTTTTTCACCTTACCTTCTAGCTAAGAATAGTTAGATATCGAGTTATGATAAATAGTGAATGGTTAGTTGGGTTTGATGTGACTGGCTGCTTACTGATTAGATTATTCCCCAAGTTCTAGTAAATTGGAATATAAAGACAGGCTATGAGTGCTCCATTATATCATGAGACCCTTACATCTATATGCTGGGTTATATGTATGTGTATGCTTGTTCAATTTTTGTCGAACAACATTATAATTGCCTAGGCAACCCAAAGTGGTAATACTCAATTTTTGTCTTTATAACATAAAATTTACAGAGTCCTGATGTCTTTTAAAAAATAAATTTATTCCAGAGCTATCTATTATAAGTTTGAATAATCAATGGATATTGCATAGTAGTAGTTTATCTATATTTTCAGATTACTATTTGATAATTGGCTTTCATCTATATATATATAAGACAGCTTGTATTTAAAGCTTGAAGGTAAGTATACATTTTATACTATTAAATTAGTATAAACAAATACGGCTATTGAATGTGTAAGTGCATTAAATCCAACTCCATAAGCCAAGTACAGTTATGAAGACGTGAATGTAGCCATACCTTTCAGCATCCATTGATTACTCAAATTAGAGTTGATAGCTTCAGAGGAGAATTTATAAATTGCTGCTCCAAAAAAAGCATATGCCAAATATAAGAAGAAAGAAATAGAGATGTTTTGTTGGCATGTGATTAAAACTATATAATAAAATAATGATGCATTTTGCATTATTAAGAGGATTATTTTTGTAATAAATCTGGGATCAAAAAGTCTGTTGAATTCAACCTAGAATCATGGCTTTATGATTAATTATCTGAAAAAGGTAAACCATACCAACTTTGATGTCACACTTTTTGAACCAATTGATTATTAGATTTTTCTTTTAAATCAAATTTCTTTTACAGTTTTTTTTTGTCCTAAAGTTGTTGTTTTTTTTAAAATTATTTCCCCCATTCTCCAGTAAATTTATTTCTCTAAAGTTGTTTTTTCTCATGTCTTTTTAACTAATGTCTTTGCTTAATATACTTTCCAAGCAAAACTTTTGACAAATCTTTCTTAAAATGTCTAATTGTAGTGACCCACACAGTAACATATTTCTTTTATCAAAAGTTTGTTTAATTATTATTTGCTTTTTGTCATCTTTCAAACAACTTTCTAAATATTTGAAAGCATGATCTCTTTGTTTTATAACTTTCTACTCAGAATTTGTTCTGCAACTTTATTTTTATTGTTATAGTTTTATTTGAACTTATTTTAAATTTTTTACAAAAAGTTTTATCAATTGTATATAACATTATACCAATCTCATCTTTACTGTCCACATATTTTCCCATATCTTCAGCAAATCAGACATAAATCAACATTCACCACTTCTCATATGAATTCTATTTTTGCCAAATATATTTGAATGGATGTTAAGCAAAACAAATAATACATTTCTTTCTATATCTTTTCTTTTTTTTCAAAGTTTAATAATGTAATTAATTCTATTAAAAACCTTTGCATGATACAATAAAACAAATATCCTCATCTCTCCTATATTTTCCAGAAATAAATTTTGTCATCCCAGTTGCATTTTTTGTTTCTCTATTTTTTTAAAAAAAACTCAAACTGCCTTTTAGATAGAATTATATCTAATTTATTATAAATTCAAGCTGCAATTTATCCACTCTACTTTGTACACTTTTTAGCAAAAAAACATTTTATTATACATATATGCATACACAATCTTACGGTTTCGATTGTCCTACAATCTTCTTTAAAAGGTTTTTTTTAGAGTGGATAAATTGCATTTATATAAGATATTACAGCAAAATAAAGGAAGTAATGAATTTGGTAATTTGGTAAATTCAAGCTGATGTATTTAATGCAGCTTACTTTTGCTACCAGGAAAAAATTAGTTATTTAGCATTATTATTTTCTGTAGTTAATAAGAAAAAATGTTTATGAATAAAACTTTATCCTGCATTTTAACAAATGCTTTTTTTTTTGCCCTTTAACTCATAAAAGAACAAAAAAATTGTATGAGGTACTTTTGTGCTATCAAGTCTGGCAAATGAGACATTGTTTGCCTAGCCTTATGGGACACTTGTATCATTATTTTGAAATCACATATTGTTTTTCATTTTCATTTGCAAACTTAAATGGGATCAGGGATTTCTGAATATGGATTCAAAATTCTTAATCTGGTCCATATTCTAATCTCTCATTATGGCAAGTGAGATCTTTCTTTCTGTATAATTTAATTTTTAGTTACTTATTTTTTCTTGAATGGAATAATACTAAAAGAAACAGAAAGAAAAAAAAGATTAGATGAGATATGATAGATCTGTCAGAAGTCTTGGTTAAAGAAGAAAAAAGGAATTAAAAGTGACTCATAACATCAATTGTCAGAAAATCATTTAGAAAAGACAAAATTGATTATTTTAAAAAATAGTATTTATACTATAAAAGAACAATTAATTAATGATGAAAATATTTATTACTGATAAACAATGGAAAAGTCAAATTGATGAAATAAAACTAAATTGGAACATCACTAATTGAATACTTATTATTCAAAAAGTTGGTTTGCTTAAACAATTCAAATGTTTTCTAAGTAAATGTTTATTTCATATATTAATTTTGTTAATTGTAGCTGAGCACACTTATAGCTGGTGAAGCCAGAATTTTAGCACTCATGGGGTTGCTGGATATGGTATAGCATTTAAATGTGCAACACTAATTTATTTAAATAAGTTTAATTTAAATATTCCATTTGTTGTGAGTTGGACACTATTCTCTTTTTATTAATGGGCTGGTTTTTATTAGAAATAATCCATGCCCCTTTCACTTTATGTTTTCTATCATCTCACTCCATGCAAACAATTTTAACATTTATTTGATCAAAAATGTGGTCAGATTTTTGCTCATACTCAAAGAAAATGGAATTATATTCTAAGTTCTTTTTTCTCATTTATAACAAATATTTATGTTGGGAGACTCTGGTGGCTATATTTGTCCTAGACTCTCCATAGTATACAGATTTTTAAGCAGTGTTATGAGTACTATGAATCTGGCTTTACCAGCTGAAAGTATGCTCAGGTACAGTTAATAAAATTAACACATGGAAAAAATCTTTACTTAGCTAACATTTGAAATGTTTAAACAAATCAATTATAAATAGGATAAGGAAACGGAGAATAACTTGACTATTTAAACAGTTTTATTATCAAAACAAAATTCCAAAGGTTTTTAACTTTTTACAACAAATAAATTAGTTTACACACACATTTACAATTAAAATTAAAGCAGTCAATCATTGGTGGCCGAGTGGTTAGCACAGCTGCCTTACAAGCAGTTGTCCCGGGGTTCACTTCTCGGCTGATGCTTTGACACGTTAAAAAAAAATTAAAGCAAAAGAAATTTTTTTGTGTAAATACCTATAAATTAATAAACCTAATTGAGGTGAACTATTCTCTCTTTTGGCAAATTATGAGTTTACAATAAAGAGATAGAAAGATATGTTCTTGAAATCTGAGAAAATCCAAAAAATTATGGTAGCAGAGATTTGGGATTGATGTTGTTTTAGCTTTATTTTAGAAGAATTTCCTGCTTCATTTATAATGAAGTTTTTAGATTATTACTATCCTAAAGTATTCTACTCTATGCACCATTATTTGGTCATCAGATCAAGAAAATTAATTTTATTAGGATATATTAATATGATGTTGGGAAACCACATATTACTATTATAATAATTTTAATTCAGAATTAGACACTGATATATCTGTAAATTTTATGATTGTTAAATAAGAGTATATGAACATTGTAAATTTTCAACTGAAGAAAGGATACAATTTTAAATAAATTTGGAGCACTTCAAGATATAGAATATTATCAGATTTTCCATCTGGAATTTTTAATTTTTGAGTAAAAAATTTTTAAAAAAGAGTTGAAAACATTTCATTTTTACAAAATGTTGAAATTAAATATAAAGGCGAAGAAGGTTTAATTTCAGGATTACACTGTAATAAAAAAGCAAATTTTGAAAGAAGCTTCATGTGTACGAAATTGAATTCATGGAAAAGGAATGATCATTGATATGATATACAATATTGGAATCAGAATTATTATTAAAAATATATTATAAACTCATTGTATAAAAATAAGTATTATTAGAAATGAAGTTTATTTAGAAAGGGCAGATATCATTTCATATATATGGTCTTCTAAAATACAATATACAATTTTTTACATGAAAATAGAAAATCACTCTGGGAAAGTGCAGTCATTAAAATAATTTAAAACTGGTTAAAAAAGTTGATGAATACAATTTGACTTTTATTTACAGGACACTTCGAGAATGAAAAAAAGATTTTAATATCATTTTTTTTATTTAGTAAAAGGAAAGCAAATGTCTGATGAACAATATATGCACACACATACATCTTTATATATATTGCCTGGTGGCCGAGTGGTTAGCACAGTCGCCTTACAAGAATTGTCCTGGGGTTCGCTTCCCGGCCGAAGCTTTGACACATAAAAAAAAAGGCCATTTTATTAAAATAAAACATTGAATGAATTAAATTTGTAATCAGAATAATAACTTAGGCATTGCTAATAAAATAAATGCTGTATTTAAATTTAGCTTTAGAAAGTGATATTTTATGAGGATGACTTCTCAGTCATTGTTTTTTTTTTTGCGTGTAGAGTAATTCAAAAAAGTTTATAGATAAACTTTGTTACTGCCATATTTACTACGATTGCACAATCAGATGATCAGAGAAACGGTGAAGTATTTAGTTTTTTTAGTTTATACAGATAGTTGGTGAATTAGAAATGTTACTTAATTCAAATTCAAGTTTTAAAAATATTTGTAAGGGATACTCCCACTATTCACTGAAAATACACTTTCTTATGATGAAAAAACTAAAGTTATCAATAGAAGAATTTACTTCTTTGAGAAGTTGAAGTAATTGTCACTGCTGTTCTGTAGTTAATGTTATTATAGTTGTGGTCTTTAGTCTTATTTTAATTTTTGTTTAGCAAATACTGGATTTTATATCTGCAATTAAATACCAATAGTGATATTGTTGCAACCATCTATGAATTCATTGCATTTTATAGGAGGCTTCTGCCAATGTTAATAACTATTGTTATTATTATTAGATGTTGTTAAGTCTTTTGAAAATCATATTGTTCTGATATTGGAGGTCATTCATTTTATTATTCTCTTATTTTTCATTACAAACCTTTCTAAACATTATACACTTTTAAAATGAATTTAGATGGACTCTTGTTATGATCAGAGTAGAATAATTTCAAATTAGTCATTTGTACACCATGTAAGAGTTTAATTTGGTATTAACTTTATCATAGTTAAATATTTTTTTCAATATCAGCACTAATTGTTTCTTCAATGTATTAGGAAAGAACTTATATTTTTCATGGAATTAAATTAATATAGTATAATAACGTTTTAAGAATATTGATTCCTCCGCTGATATACTATATATTTTTACTTAGTTTATGTTATTAATATATTACAAAGCAATATCTTATATTATGAATGAGAACCCTTAAGCAACCTTTATTATTTCATTATTTAACTGAAACATAAGATGAGTATATAATAGTCAAATCAAAATTGTGAACTATAATATTACAAAGCTCAGTTGATAACTTTAAAATGAATTCTTTCATATAATGAGAAAATAGAAGATTGTTAAATATTTTATCAGTGGAGAAACCCAACATTTTCAAAAATTTCTTTTAAATGGAATTTCAAAATGAATTCTTGGTTTCATGTAATTTCATTATTATTACTAGTATTTGTTCAATGTTTTTAAAAATCAAATTTTTTTTGATTTGCTATGTCGATTCTAATAATTAACATTCCATTTAAAATTTTGTATCTGACACTTGAATATAATTCAAAATTTTTTAAAAAGCTTTCTCCAGTAATTTGTAACTATTCACTGATAGAAGCCAAAGTGATGACTTTTAAATCTTTAGAAACAAAAGATTTGCTTTTGAAGATAAATTGGAGAATGCTGAAAATTTTATTGTAATCATCTGAGATTGGATTTTATCATATATGAATGTGTTAATAATTTTTTTGCATCATTTATTTTTAATATTTGGGCTATAAAATATCCCTTACAAAACAAATCATCAATAAAGCTAAATTGCATGTTAACATGAATATAATATAGAATAAAGTAATATAAAATTTTATTTGAAACAAATTTATTCACAAATTTTTTTTTTTATTTCCAAATTGGAAATAGTTATCTATTCATATAATTCAGTACATATACCACTTTCAATTGCTTTTAGTCTTATTTTGACACATTGATGGATTACAAATTTCTCATTTTCCCACATTTTATCTCCATTTATATTTTTCAATAAATTTATTCTTCATTAAATTTTTACATATTTGACAAATTTAATTAAAACTGTAAATCTAAAAAATGAAAGTAATCTAGAAAATATATCAAATTTGCAAAAAAAAAAAAAAAAAAAAAGGAATAAGGAATAAATACTCAAAATAATGAACTTTATTTTAATCTTTAGGATAAAAAGAATATTTAACAGGATTATTTTTTCTTCATCAATGTTTAAGACAATTTTCAGTAATATATTAATTTAAATAAAAAAAATATTCTTTGAACTATTAAAAAAAACAATTTTTAATTACAAAAGACAATAAAAAATAATTAAAAAATTATTAGTGTTTTCTAACTAACATCAATACATTTTTAGTTGACTAATTTTTTCTTGAAAAATACATTTATTCAAATAAAAACTAAATAATGAATGCCAAGTACATGTTCAGAAATAAATATTTAATAATTTTACAAGAGGGGGCAGGCATCTTGTGTAAACTTACTTTTCTGTTTTTGCAATATTAACAAAAGACTATGCTAAGTAAACACAAAAGTGTATTCTCTCCTCAACAGATTTTGAGTAATTTCTAATTTATTTATTTTTTTGATCACTTAATTAAAATTAAAGTCTTAAATCCATTAAAACTATTTCTAACTATTAAAATTACCCAAAGGTTGTTTTAAGCTTAATTTTTATATGACCAAATTTGTATTTAAAATGTGGTTAAATTTTTAAAATTTAATTTTCATATAGATGGTCTTCAGTTTGACTGATGTTTTTGTCCATATACAAATATTTTATTAGTGAAATTAATTTTTAATATATTGAAAGAACAGAAGAAATTTTAAAAGTCATAAATTTATTTTATGAAACAGAAAAATTTTCCAGTTCCACTGACATAACTTATAAATCTTTTTTTTTTTTTAAAAAAAACAACAACCATATAATTATAAAAAGAAATATATTTAATATTTATTGAATAAAAAAAATCTCCCAAATGATTGAAAAACAACCTGAAAACAAAAAGATATCTATAATCATTTCTGCTTGATAAAATATGAATAAGTACTGTTATTTTGAGAAAATTGTGTTATCTGATTTACCTTTTGAACTAAAGTGCTTTATATTTTGATGATAACTCCTGCACTTATTAATAAAAATGAAAAGTAAAAAATATAATTTTTACTGATCATTCAGAAATACTTATCTCAAGATTGCAGTAGAATACCAGCATGTAGGCCATTCAAATGCTACTTGAGGTAAATCATCTTAAACAAATTTAAGTAGGAATACCATTCCAAGGTAAAATATAATTTTTCTAAAAAGAGTTATGGTTTTATTGCCAAAGAATCACATGGATTTACAATTGAAGGTTTTTAGAGTTCCATTCATTGTAGTGCTATCAACATATTGCACAAATTCCATTTAAAAACTTGATGCAAGATTTATAAGCTTCTATGAAATATTACACTCATTCATAAAGCATATTAATTACATTTATTATTGGCAGAAGCATGATCCATCAACAAACTAGTGACTTATTTTTATGTCTATAACTTGATTTGTAAAAGATGCCATATTTTTCCTTGGATGTATATATATATATATATATATATATATATATATATATATATATATATATATATATATATATATATATATATATATAACTTATCATTATTAGTAGATATTATTTAATATGTTTTATTATTTATTAAATATATTTTTGAGGTTAATGTTTTGTTAGAAGATCTCTACTCAATATAAATGTCTTATTTTTAATAATAAACTAAAAATCATTAAAGCATGTGAGCAAAGCATACTCATGACTGGCAAAGAGCATAATTAGCATTAGCTCTTCAAACAATCAGAATCATTGTGAACAATAAAGTCTTTTTTTGTTTTTAAATTGAATGTGCTACTCCTATAAACATTAAAACATTAATGAATATGATAGCATTATTGCAGGAATGGAAAAAAACTTGATTGTGATATGATTGAAGATCGAATGACTATTCTATAAACCATGTCATTTATCCAGAGCAAGCTTTAATTTTGTTTAATTGCACAAAAAGCTGATTGAGGAGTAAAATTGCTAATATAATTTTAAAGCTAGGCAGAACTGTTTTTTTTTTTTAGATTTGGATTTTTTTCAAAGACAAAAAAAAATATTGAAAAAAAAAAAAAGGGAGGGGAATTAATGTTATGGAAAAAAAAATTAAAGTAACTAAATTACAAAATTTAGTTCCATGGTAATAATGTTTTTTTCTTTTTAAACTATTTTTAATTTAATTGCTTTGTTGTAATATTGTTTTTTTGTTATTGTTCTTGTTTAAAAATATAATTAATTAATTATATTACCATATTACTTCAAATATAAGATGTTTTTTCCCAAATTTTGGGCCTGAAAAGAGGGATGCATCTTAAATTCAAACCTAATTTTTTAACCATCTTATTTCTGTAGATCTTTGCTTTATGCTACACATTCACATAATATTATAATCACAATTATTGATTTCCATGTGTAGAATAGTATGTTAAATTTTTTTCAATCAAAAGAAAACAGATTTAACATTGAATGTCAATATTTTTTGAATTAATTTTATGAATATCTTTAACTCTCTCAAACAGCTATTTTTAATGTTACTTTCCTGATTTTACCATTATTTTATTGAGAAAACTGACAGAATAACCTTTATATTTTTTTTACCACTAATAAATTGATACAACAATGAGATAAGAATCTGCATTTGCCCTGATTGATTGTTTCTTGTTCTCTATACAAGAGAGTACCTGTCAACAATTTTGATAGTTCCAATATTTTTGTTTTGATTTTTAAAGTGAAATTATATATTTTAGAATCTTTTTTTATACGTTTATAATTTTTTTCAGAAAATATTTATGAAAATATTAATTATTTTAGATTGATTCAGATTTTAATAGAAAAAGTTACTTTTATATGAAAGCAAATTGATAAAAGAAATTATATTATTCAGCTGCAATTTATGATTGAATGACAAACATATTTTATGTTTTCTGCTAATAGATATAAATAGAAATTAATTTTTTAAAAAACGTTTGTTTACTTTAATAATCTGACAAATTATTAATTTGCCTTTTAGAAAAGGATTTTAATCAAAAGAAAAAAAATACTAGTACTATTAAATGTCAATACTGTATTTTAAAATCTTTTTGTTATTCTTTGAAAGAAAAAAACACAAATGTTACAATATTTATACTAAAAAAAAAGACATTGTAATGAAAACAATATACACATAATTTTTGAGTGGATATTGTAGTCTTGGTAGGTATACCTGAAGAAATTATCAAGACAGTTTTTCGTAAAATGTTGCAATAATTTAAATGGACTTGAAGATAATGTCCCTTGATGAAATAGTGAAGATGATTCAAGTTCTGAAAGTGAAGATGTAGAAAATGAAGTATGTCTGAAGATTTGCAATAAATTAGGCAAGTTTATTATATTTATGTTAGTTCCTATTTAAGTAAATAAAAATGGTTCTTATTTTTCAATAAAATCATTTTTTTTTTTTTTGGAATTTTCCGAGCTTAAAATCCTCCTGCATCTTATATTTGGGTGCATCTTATATTCAAAGTAATACGTTACTAAAGTATAATTTTTAATGAAATATAATTAACTATTGATAAAATATTGGTGTAAACAGTGGAGAAATCTGTGAGGCAAATAGGAATACATAATTAACATAGTTTAATGTAGAATTAATCATCTTCAAAAGTTTTTGAATAGTCTTACAAAAATCTAAACACCATATATTATTAAGAGATTAGCCTCAGCTTGCAATTTAAAGGTCAAAGAATTCATAGCTGCTTTTTTTTCAAGGGTAAGAATCGGCCAGGAAGCAAACCCGCTAACCCGGGACAACTGTTTGTAAGGCAGCTGTGCTGACCTCTTGACCACCAATGCTTGATGATAACTGTTTTTTTCTCATGTGTCATAGCATCAGCCAGGAAGCAAACCCACTAACCCAGGACAACTGCTTGTAAAGCAGCTGTTGCTGACCTCTCGACCACCAATGCTTGACATCGCTTGACAATAATTGCTTTAAATGTAGAATTTACATCACCAACCAAAATGTAAGAAATTTTTGTTTTGAATTAAAATTAATAAGATGATATCCTTAGGTATAATTGAAAATATTTTAAAGTTGCAATTAAGCTGTTATTAAAAATAAATTTGATTTTTTAAATAAATTAATGAATAACAATAATAACTGTCAAGCGTTGTTAGCCGAGAGGTCATCGCAACCGTCTTGCAAGCAAGTAGTTGGTTGCAGACGGTTGTGGGTTCGCATCCCGGCTGATGCTTTGACATATGAAAAAAAAAACAATAATAACTTTGGAGATATTGTCTAATATTAATGTAAAATCATGAGAAACACTTCACTTGTATAGATAAAAATGTATTGGTTAAATGCAAGTTGATTGAGATCACAAAAGCTTGTTAATATAAGGTTTAGAAATGGATAGATATATAAATAATACAGAGTATCCATTATCATTGACAAAGATAAGTTTATAAGACAATTTATAATGAAGTAAGCAGATGTACAGCTAAATAAATATGTTTAGATTGCACTAGAAGAGACAGGGTATCATATGTATATTAAAATCACTACAATGAATGGTTGTACTGTCATGCAAGAATTTATGCTGGGCTATATGCAATAGACTTGCAACATCTTTTGACTTTGCTACATGAATGAATACCATAATGGAATTAACTGATAAATATATTATACTTAGACTTTTTTTTAAGGATCTTTTACATTTATTAACATGATATCTTTTGAGTTGAATTTTGTACTTATGGATAAATATATGATCATAATTAAGAATTGCAAGAAAGATGGAAGAAGTTGAAAAAGATCTTTTGCTGTGTAAGCATCAGTATATTGTCAAGATTATTATTCATAAATTGCTTTAATAGAAATATTAAAACCAATAATGATATATTTCAGTTATGCATAAAGTTATTTAAAAATAGTTTTTGATTTACATTCTTGTTCTCACTAAGAAAAGCAGCAGGTATAATTATTTGGAGAGTCACCTATCATATTAACAGTTACTTTATTAGATGTGCTAATAATTCATTTAAACTGGAAATTCATCATCATTGAATTGGTTAGTGGAAATTGCCAATGATTTCTTTGATACAAGGCATATATCAGATGATTAAAAATATAAATCACTACAATATTTGCAAAGAGATATTTATTATCTTGGTCATAGATTGTATTCTTTTTTAACATTGGTCAACCAATCAGAAATTTAATTTAGATTGAAAGTTATTATAAAGTTGGAGTTCTGGAATTGGTCTGATGTAGCAGATGAGATTGGCTTGATATGTCATCGGTGCCTATGATTTAGTAATAGCTTATTATTACAAAAATTAATGATCCATTTTATTACATTTGCCATCTGCACCATTGTTTAAGGTAAATGATAGTGGGCTTAGCCCTTGTAAAACAAAAAAAGCTGACAAACTCAATTGAAATTGAACACAAAAGATATGGTGAGATAATTTATTAATTGAATGGTCATGTTCCATGGTGATAGAGAAGGTATATATACTAGTGGGAAGTTAAATGCTATAAGAAGTTAATTTCTTGGGATTGTAAGATGGCTTTAATACTTTTTCAAAAGACATCATAATAAAGCCATATAGAGCATATACAATACAGCAATGTATTGTTGCATTTTTTTCCCAATTTAAAACTTTAATTGTATTTACAGCAAGTTTTATGCTTCAGTAAAACATTGAATGCTCCTAAGTATTTATATGTAAACGTAATTTTTAAATTCAGTAAGATAATCTACTAAGTTTTTTTCCCCCCCCCTTTCCAAAAAAAAAAAAACACACCCAAAAAACCACACAACAATTTTTGATGAGATAATATAAATTTGCTATTAGAATGATCATAATCTTTGGCTATTTTAATGACAAGAATTAATATCAAATTATTAGAAAAATAGGCCTTCAGTATTCATTTGATTTACCAGAGATTTGCAGGTATATTTTGTAGTATTATGGTTTGCATTTATCATTTTTAAATGTAGAATTATGCAGTTCTTAAGTCCTATTATTTTTTGAATAATTTAAAAATGTTATCATCTCGTAAATTAGATGGTGATTTAAATTTAGAACTTTTTTGGAGATTATAACAGATTTGTTTTTATTTCTATTTCTTAGTTCACAGTTTATTAGTATTTGGAAGTCAAAAGTCAGGATTAGTTAATCTTTGATGAGACAGCATAAATAAATAGTGTATACAATATTTATTTATAATATGTCACAATGAGACCATTTATTAATCTTTCTAGTAGTAATTTCAAAATGGTGATAAGATTTTCAATTTTCTATTTATGGGTATTTTTTTTTTTTGTAAAAGTTATATTTAAAAAAAAATCTTTTTTTTTTTTAAAAAAAAGTATAGAGAATTCATACTTGAAAATTTTAAAATAAATTGATAAATGCTTACAGGTATCTATAATTTTAATAATTATATTATTATAAAATAAATATCAATATATAACAGCTATTATAGAAATATATATATATATATAATTATACATTAATTAAAATACTTTTTGGCATATGATTTTATGTTCTTATCAAATCTTAAACATTTTTTTAACTGAAAAAAACTTTTAATGTATAATTATATATATACTATAATATCCATTATATATTGATATTTTTATTATTTTTTTATAATTTACATGGGGGAAAACAGCATAATGGACTTTCTTCATTTTCATTTTTAAAAATATTAATTACATTATTATATTATTTTAATGTAAAATTATTTTTAATTATAAAAAAAAAGTAAGTTTTTTTAATGCAATATTAATTACAATTTTTATTATTAGTTTGTAAAAAAATTGACCATAAAACAATATTTATAAAGTATATGTTTTTTTGCCTGCTATGTATACACACAAATATATATATATAAAATCTATAAAGTGACCACATTTATTTAGTAATTTATTTTTGTCTTTCATCTTTGTCAATGTTATTATTAAATAAATTTTTGGGAAAAAAATTTAATTTTATTTTGTTAGGAAAAAAGATCCATTAAACAATTGGAGACTTATATCATATATAAGCTGTGAAGGATTTATATTTTTTCCAAAAAAAATATTATTGATAATAACCTATAAATATTGCAATATGTTATTTTATGGACATTTTATGTACAATAATTTTAAATAATTAGAAAAGTTTTTATTTTAAAACTAATATACCAAAATTTAGTTTATGAATAAATTTAAAACTAATAATTTTCAAAATGTTTTAAATTTTTATTTTTATTTTATGATAATTAATATATTTTCTTAACTCTATTATTTTTAAATATCTTAGATTTATTTATCATTTAATATTTTATATTATTTATTATGTAATCTCATGTTATTGTGAAAGTATTATAAAAAAGTAAATATGATTTTTTCAGCACTCAGTAGGTTAAAAGATAATTCTTAATTATTATCCAAAATGTTAGTAACTTTCATTTTTTGAGTCCTATACTTGCTTGGGTATAACTTTTAAGTAAATAGATTAAGTAATAATTTACTAAGGCTGTAACCTTAGAAATAAGCGTCTGAAAAATACGAAGGTAGGGACCTCTATAATGGGCGTTTAATAAAAAAAAAAAAATTGTAAATAGATTAAGTATTCATATTTATAAAAACAACAATATTGTTTGAATTAATTTTCACTAATAAAACTTTTGCTTTTAAAAAATGACTTTCTTAATTTGAACTACCAGAAATTGTGTATGTAAACTATTGTTTGAAGTATGAATGTAATTATAGTTTTGAAAGAATTTAGTGCAGGTCAATTCATAGGATAGCATTAACAATAACAAGAGCTTTTTTTTTTTTTTTCAAATAAAGAAAATTTTAGGCATATGACAAAATTAATTAGATGTTCAGTTATCTGTTATTCACAAAAATATTGTCACAATGCATGTACAGTATGTAGATATATCTAAATATCATTTACCTGAAGGTAAGTTATTATTGTATTTTAATTATACTTATATGTTGACTATTTCCATCATCTAACATTAAATTATGAATGCCTTTCAAAAAAAAAAAAATTAAACTTTATTTAAATTTTTCAATTATATTCAATTCTTAATAATAGCACATAGGTTAGTTAAGTGGTATTATTCTCTTGAAGAAGAGAGGAAAATAATATCACTTGAAACATTGAGTATATACTAAGCTCCATGCTATTACTATTAGTTGAATGTAATTGGAAAATTTAAATAAAGTTTAAATTTTTTTCTAAAAGTATTATTCATTGTTCAATGTTAGATGATGGAAATATTCCAATATATAAAAATGTATATATTTCTTGCTAAAGTTTATTTTCAAGAATCAAACTTGCTATGCTTATATCTTTGACATCATCCACTTTAAAACATACATTAGTAATTATTTCTAATTATTTTTTTCAGTTAGAAATTATCATATTGTTTCTAGTCCAGAAATAAACTTTAATGTTTCTACATTTTAATTGTTTTCCTTTACCCCTGAATCACTATTTGATTTAATAATTCAATATTTTATTAAAATTGTTAACCAGACTGATGAATCAATAGACTATAATTGATTTTTTAGAAATATAATTTTACAAATGAAAAACATCTCAAGGACTCATATTTGAACTTTTCAAATACAGAAAAAAAAGGTGAAATAAAATGTAATACATGAACAATTCCTTTTTTTTTTTTATGTGATTATGGTAACACTTTTGGAAAAAACTAAAGTAATAAAATAAAATCTTTATTGGTCGTATTTTATTTTTTAAATAAATAATTATAAAGCCATCATAAAGTTATGAAATTCTATTTTAAAATTTAAAATTGCATTTATAATATTATGGTATTTGATATAGCACAATGATTGTAGTTTCTTTTTTTTATTGTTATGTCAAATTTCTTAATTTATATTTTTAAAAATGAAACATTAAAAAAAACTAAGGGTAAACTTGAATATATACAATTTTATTAAATAGTATACAAACATTTTGTAAAAAATAATTACAAATATTTAAATAAATTATGAAAATACATTTTTTGCTCATTTTAAACAACAATTGAAAAGTTTACATGCTGGTTTATGCATCCAAGATCAATGAATCTACCAATCAATGACATTTTAAGCTTTTCTTGATTTATTTGTAGTTTTTTTTTATGTGAACTATTGACATCTACAGATTTTTTTGTACTAATAAATCAAGTTACTTTAATTCAACTTTTTACCATCAAATGAATGTAAAATCTGCAAAATAGTGCTAAAGGTAACCACAAGAGAGTGGTTTAAATATGAAGCATAATAGCACAATCACGCTACTCTATAATTCACTAGATATCATAATCATTGAGTTAAATACAATTTAAGATTTTATATTTCTGTTTCTTTAAACATACAACATTATGATGTCATTGATTCAATTTCATTTTTTTTTTTAATATGTTTTATTTTTAGATATATTTAAAACTTTCATTCCACTACATATTATTAAAAAATATGCATAATGACATCTGAAAAAGCTAAATGATTCCCAAAATTTATTTCATCATAAATCAGCACTCTTCATTTAGTCCAGTTCTGTACATCTTTTCTGATTTAATATTTATCAATATCCAATTTTTAGAAGTTGATTATTTATCGTTTTCAGATGCCTTTTTTCTTTATATTTGAAGAGTGTATGATAGAATGAACATTTTAAATATATTAAGAATAATTAAAATACAGGGGAAGATAGGATTACAGTTGGATTAATGATACCAGGTGTTAATGTGTAATTTAAAAAACAGATATTTAATCTTTAAATGGGTTTAAAGTTTATATCTGAACTAGGAACAATATGTGGTAATCTTTAGCCTAATAAATAATTATTAGAAATCATTGACTTTTATTTCTGGGATCTTTCTTACAATGGGAAATTTAAATTATATTGTACAGAAAGCCATGCTACAGTGTTTGTCTCTTTTATACTCATTTAATTTGCAATTTATATACTCATTATAAAAAATTAAATTTTAATTGCATTTTTCATCAAGAGATAGAATCATGAAAAATAAAAAATTCACATGCTTAATTTGAAATTTAGCAGATACTGGGGGTTTTTTTTTGGGGGGGGGGGGGGGAAGGGGGCTTAATTCATTTATTGTTTTTTTATATGTATAATTTGACAAAAAGTATTTAAGTAGACATTTTAACTTTAATCATAGTAAGTAGTTATTATATATAATAATTATAAAGCATTCATTTTATTTCCATTTTTGCTATGTCTTATAACTATATTATGCTACTGATTAAAAAAAAAAAAAAATCAAGCTTATTTTATTTGAATATGCTTTTTTAATATATATTTACTTTTTATTTTAATTTTGAAAGATATAATTATAGAAATCTAATAAATAAATGCATTTTTAAAACAAATAGATTAAAAAATTAGATCTAAGTGTCTTTTTTCAAAAGAACATTGTTTGAGCCAATCATCTGATTAATGTACTAATTAATGTATTTATCCAAAATGGACAGTGTTAAAGATGTGACTAAGATAGTTTGGTGTTTATAGATCAAATTGTAGTCATTTCATATTAATTAATATAGGCTAAATGATGAAAACATTTAAGCAGTTATGACCTGGACCAACTGAAGAGTGCTGGTTCTTTTCTTCATTTTATGTTTTTATTCACATTTCAAGATTGTATTGGTGAAATATATATATATTATTCAAATTTACATATGTTTGTTCGTATGTGTAACAAAATAGTTTCTTTTTTATAACTGAGTGGACTTTCACCTAAGCTTGTCATAATGTTAGCTCTCTTGTTAATTATTGTTGCTGCTTTATTTATACTATAATGTAATTTTGCATATATATTTATTTAAATTAGTTTGTTTAAACATTCCATTTGTTTGATTACTGGATGCTATTTTCTCTTTTGTTTATTTCATTTCTGTGGTGTTTTTTTTTTTGCCATGTATATGTAGTATGAACATAAGCTTGGGGCAAAATGTTGTATTTATTGGGAACTATTGTAAGGATAAACTTATTTTATTATTGGTTTTAAAAGTATGATGAAATGATGCTGGCAATCATATTAGAAATTTATCATTATTATTCAATAACATATATCACTTATTGATTCATATATGCTTTTCTGTATTGAAGTGTTTATATATCTTATTATTATCAATTAAATATTTAAATTTGACTTCATTCATCATTGCATATCAGTAGATTGTCATTTTAAAAGCAGCTTCCTAATATCATTTCACAAATCACAGGATATGTTGAAAATATATATAAATCCAGTGTTAATTGAAAAGTATGTCAATCTGAATACGTTTTTTTTTTTAATCATTCTTTTTATACTCTAAGATAAATAGTAATTATGTACTTTTATTTGATTTATAGATATTATTGTTTTATAAAAATACTTAACAAATAACTATCAAGAATAGTGAAAATAATTTATTTGAGAATAAGTTTGATCAACCAAAATAATGTTTGGAGATTTGATTAGAATTATTATATTGAAGAAAAGTATAATTGATATGGACAGTTTTATTTATTTAAGGGACATATTTACTTAAGCAAATGGTATGGAGATAATATGTAGATGGATTTAAATGGCTTAAGATTTATTTAATCAATCTTTCAGTATGTTTAAAAGATTTATGCACTTGTATTGAAAAATATATATGAACAAAGGCTTTTTAATCAATGATTTAAAAAAAAAAAAAAATTTAAATTGTCATGAAACTTGAAGTTATGACTTAAAAATGAAAACATCTTTAGCTAACTCATTGTTAAAATAATAAAAAGTCAATACATTTAACCTGGAGTTATTTTTTTAATGTTATAGTAACATGATTGTTAATTTTGAAGACTTGCTGGGTATACAATAAAAAGAGAATATGCATCAGAACAGTTTTGGTCTTAACTAAGATACGAAAAATGATTTAAGAGAATGTACGACTTCATACATGAATAGTGAATCAAACGTTTGTTGGATAGTTGTGAAATCAAGAATTTGCAAAAGGTATTTATGAAATATTTGTTCTACATGATTTGAGCAAAGCTTGCGTTTTTTGATATGGGCATTGTAGGTTCTCTGACAATTTATTAATTAAAAAAAAAAAAGACTAAATACATGTTATTTATTAAATTACATAATATCTACTCTAGTTATATGATGGTCTTTCAGTAATATCAAGCAGATAATTATTGAGTAGAACAAAAGGCAACAGTATTGTTTAATAGTTCTTAAAGAGTGATACAATGAGAAAATATATTTAGCCGCATATTGTTTCCGGTCTATACACATAAGATTGTTTCTGACAGATAATATAGAATTATTGTGACTATCACTAAACTGGAAACTCCTTTTACACATTATATACTGATGTAGGGCTATTATTATTGTTTTTGTTTTTTTTTAATTTGTTTATATATAGTGTTCTTGATTTGATTATTATATATATCAAGATATTTGGATATAAAGAAAAGTTAGCATCTAATGCTTTATTTTTTTTAATCAAGAAAAATTAATTGATTTTTAATAATTCCTGTTTTATATTCCATATGACTGAGTTCATTTTAAATTAAAATCAAAATAATCCGGTTATCAATGTCATTATTATGTTTTTGTGTATGTGTGTGTTTGTTTATATCCCTCCATTTATTTAGTTTTTTTTTTTTTTAGCGTATAAGTGATATATGTATGAGTTAGATATAGAGGGGGAGGGAAAGTATATTTAAAAATGAATTCAGGTATAAGATAAATTAATACTATTTCATGTCATTATGTTTCTATCAACTTTTTTGATATAATTTAAATAAACTTAGGGTGACTCATTAAGGCAAATAATAAATGCTGAATTAGTAATCCATGAATGCAGTATAAACTAGCTACTGTAGTCTTTACTGCTCATCTTTCTTTCTAACCCAGTATATTGTTTTTCAATAATAATGATTTCTCATGTTTTTTCTCTCTTTTGTTCTTGCTTTCATTTTTTTTTTTTTTTTTACAAACATTTCTTTTGATCTAATAAAATGAAAGCTGGCTGCTTTGTTTGTAATGAATAGATAAACTATTCACTACTTAAACATTTTGATTTCAAATTGCATTTATTGATTTATGTATCTGTTGATCAGGTTCCCTCATGATTCCTGGTGTGCGTGCGTGCGCCGATGAAGTGGTTAAAATATTGCTCTATATTAGTGTACTTTTTATTCTCATTCATATTTACACACATAAAAAATCCGAGCACATATTTAATATACGCGTGCATTTACAATGAAATGTAATTATTATATATTATTGTCGATTTGATAAAGCTATATGCTACAGCAAAATCATTTAGTATTTTGCTATGGAGATTTAACTTGATTGTTTGTAATTTATTTATTTATTTACTTTAGTTTTTACGTTTTAGATTATTATTAGAAGCTGTCAAATCATCATCGGGTTACTGGCTATTGTACGGATAGTATTTTTTCCGAAGGATCTATCATTAATTTGGTTTTTTGCGTCCTCAAAAATACATTTATTATTTTGGTGATGGAACCCATATACATCATTTACATCATCATCATTAGCAAGCTATTCATAAACTAGTACGACCATTCTAACCCCAAGGAAGAAAAAATGTAAAGTTAAAAAACTTGAAAAAAAAAGAAGAAAAAAGAGTTAGAATTGCTATGTATTCAATTAGAAGAGGGAAATGTGATTATTTGCACATACTATCCTATTGCCCCACAACTATTGTAAGGAAATGATCGATAGCATGATAACCAGATTCTATACTAACCTAATTCACTGATGAAAATGGAGAAAGACAGAGTAAAAATAATAAATTTAATCAGAAACGATATTAACAAATCAAGCTAAGAATATGACAATCCTCACCCAATTCCATCTAATCTTGTATTTCTCTATCATGTATTTAATGTTAAAATCAAAGCAAACCTAAAAATATCATGGTAACGTTGTGACTTTATATATATTTTCCTATGAAAAATTATAGTAAAATAGTTATAGTAAAAATATATTATAAGGAATGTGAATATGATATAAAATTACTGTTCACAAATATATTTACCTCCGTCTTCTCTCCCACTATATGAGAGCGTTTTGATTACTAGAATTATAGGAATGAAAGGAACTTACATTTTAGTAATCCCAGGATTGCAATGATTACTCCTGACATAATTGAATAACTTACCTTGCTTCATTTTTACATATAATGCACAAATACAGCTGCCCTCAGTACAACAACAGATAACTGCCAAACAATCTTATGAATATTGAAATTTACCAAATAATTGTGAACTGTAGTGTAAATATGCATTTTAATACACAAACATATATTGTTATATGTTCCTAGAATATTAAGGGTGGTAACATATAATCAATCACATACATATAGATATGTTTATATACTATATATATATATATTGCGAACAAAGAATTTAAAACAGAAAATTAAAAATTGTATTAGTATTTTATTTATTAGTTTTTCACTTGCATTTAATGGAAACCCGTTCATGTGGGATTATGTGTATAATATTACAATTCTAGCCAAAAAAAAAACTTTATCAAAATTCTTCCATAATCATGGTTTCATCTATTCACAAATAGTCCTTTTCAAGTGAAATTCAACTAAACATATCACCTATATACAACAAACAAAATAGCTTTTCCATCATTCACTTCAAAATCTAACTTCCTTTAACATCAAAGGATGTGTTGATGTTAAAGGAAATTGGATTTTGAAATGAATGATGGGAAGGCTATTTTGTGTGGTATATGTAGGTAGTATGTTTAGTTGAATTTCACTTAAAAAGGTCTATTTGTTAATAGAAGAAACCATAGTTGTGGAAGAATTTTAATAAAATTTAGTTTTTTGGCTAGTATTGTAATGTTATATGAATTTACATTTTATTTGTTATTACTAGTATAACTCTAGGCAGTGTTTAATATATATGTATTTAATCTCTATGTAGGACTTACATTTAACAACTTGAATTCTGGAGATTAGTATAACAAATGAATGATAAAACTGAGAGAAGATAGTGCGATTAGAAAGAATGGAATCAAGTGAAATTTTTTGTAATTTAATTTTAATTTATAAAATAGTATTTGTCAATTTAGTTTATTTAATATTTAAAAATTAAATCAATATTTCTTTATTTTGTACAAAATCTTGGATTAGTGCGATACATTCTTACATTTTTGTTAGTATTATCAGTGGGGGAAAAAAATCAAACATAAATTAAAAGAAATTAATTATTTTAAAATAAAAGATCTATCCCAATGTATTATAAGATGAAAAAGCAAGAAGCAATAATTAAATAAAACATTTTTATCTAATAGTAAACATAAAATGTAAAGCCAAGGAAATAAAACACCATAATAAAATGTACAAAAATTTAAAGTATTTTTTAAATGTATGTTGCTTTTTTTTTTTAATGTATTTATATATAAAGCAGTATGGATTGTAATGTGAATGTGTTTTTTAACTTATCCTCATTAATATGGGATATGAAACAAAATATACGCTACTTTAGAATTTGCTGCACCAACTTTTTTATTTCGCTATGGATTTTTCAAAAATTGCTTCCATTAGTATTTCTTCATATAACAGAGAAAGACACCAGTGCAAAGAATCATTATTGAAACATCGCATTTTGAAGCAACATCCCACTTAGGATAAATAAATATTTGTCATTTTTTTTATGAAGAAAAATTAGGAAAACTTATAAAATACGAAAATCTAATAATAAAAAAAAAGTTTAAAGGGAGGTCTTGCTTGTCTTACTTTTTTGGATTGCAAATCACTATTGATTTTAATAATGATTGAATAATTTACTAAATTTTGAAATTAAAGGTCTCTGAAAAAAATTCAAGTGATTGGATTAACAGTCAGCATTTGTGAAAAAGAATAAGATATTATTGGATTATATCAAAAGAAATTTGGATTTAAAATGCTGAAGAAACACACATGCACAAAAGACAAAAATATTTGCTACTACTATGCTAACCTTAAAAGTAAAATCCTGCTTGAATACAAATGAATAAATTATTTATTTATTTAGTGCATGTATTAACAAAATATCATAAAGGAACTTAAAGAGATTCCATTCATATAGCATAACCAGTGGTTTTATTAAGTTCTTAAATTTTATCACTCTAGCCAGTCATTAACAATGGAGTTTATAGTTTAGGTTTATCCACATTTATGAAGATCAATGTCTGATAAATTTCATTCCTGAAGCAGGTGAAGGTTAATAAGACTCCATTGGCATCTAGAAAAACCAAACCCAGGGACTGATTGGACTTTTCTACAATAAAAAATAATTAAATTTCAGAAAATAAAAACAATTTTTGTAAATGGAAAGTAAAATACTGCAAACAAAGTCTTTAGAAAGAGATGAATATGGAATAAAAACAATTGAAAATAATACTATGAGTGGAAAATTTTAATGCTGTATCCTGTGAGTAGTAATCAGTAAATGTTTCTCTTCATCATCTAGTTGAACTTTATCTGCTACTTTTTTTTTGAAGTCTCTATTATATACTTCGAAACAGACTCATCATATTAAAATTACTTTATTTTATTTGCTAATGAGCATTTTGTCATATTTTTTGTTGGCCCATGTTTCAAATGCCATTTAAAAGATTTATTATTTTGTCTTTCTCTGTGTTGTTATCACCATGATATTTTTTTATGACCACATATATTCCAACTATTTTAGTTCTATTTTAAATATCCTTCATTTTATTGTATTTTTTTTTTTTTAAAGTTACTGTTCTGCACTTTTTGAATTCCTTTTTCTTTTTGATTATCATATGCTTTTTCTGTACCAGTGTCATTATTTTTAATGGTATTCACTTTTTACTAATCTTTTTTTTTTTTAATAATTCTGGCAACAGTTTTTTTTCCAAAAACTTCTTACAACTGTAAAATTTGAATTAATAGCCTTCTTTTGTGTTTGTATTGTTTTTCATTTTTCCTTTCATCTCAGTTATCTATCTCTTACAGTGAGCTTGACTTAATTTCTTAAGTTATGTCATTGCTCTGTATCTATCCTATAGAACATCGTTGTTGTTAATCATTTGTTGTTGTTAATGATTTTGGTAATCATTTTTTTTATTGTTTTTTGATTTTCTATCATTTAATTTCCACAGATATTTTCTGCAGTTTTCTGCTGAAATAACTTGTTACAAATTATATCTTCTAAAGCAAAATTTGAAGGGATCGTAGTATTCATTTTCTGCTAAAATTAAATTAGCCCATCAACACATTCTCAATTATTATTATCATATCTAATTTTTTAGTCCACTTTTACTTCAATGGTAATAATATCTTCAGGCATGTAATTATGTATTACTTTCATATCCCTGAAAAACTTTATGTCATTGTATAGTTAATATGCCTTGATGTTAAAAAAATATTGCTTCAGTATAACTATTTTTATTTTTGGATTGATAGGTATATCTTTTGTCTTTCTTTTTTTTTTTAATCTAGTGGAAATTTTTAACCTGTTTTAAGATTTAAATTATTTCTTGATTAGACAACACATTCATTTAGTATTCTTGAGATTATCCAGCATATGTTAATGAATCCATTTTTTGTGACAGCAGGTCTATTTTCTATCTGTTCATAAAATTGTGAAATTTCATATTTATATGAAAATCATGACATTTATCTGATTATTACAATTTTATTTACAGATGTCAAAGTTTTTGCACTCAAAACTTTGATATCAATCACTTCAGATAAATACATCAATGATTAATACTAAGTCTTACTTAAACTAGAGATTATCTTTAGGTTCAGCATGACATGCATATCTTGGAGGTCATGAGGTGGAATGGAGATTTTACATATATTTTAAGACATTTATTAGCTGATAGTTTAATAAATCTTATTGAATCAATTCCTATTGCTTTATTAGAATGAAAATTATTATATTTCCAGCAGTGTCTGACTCACCTTAATATTTTTAATAACAATTTTTTTTTTCATATTTTTTTTATTGTCAGTGAGTGCATCAAGATTTCGCTCTGAATATATAATAGAAGCTTTTTGTAGCTATTTATCTATAGATCAGAATAAATGGTGTTTAGATTACTTTTTCCAATTACTTCTGAACTTTTATTATTAATATCAAATTAAAACAATTCTTTTTTCTTATTATTTGTTTTTCAATGCTTTAAACCAGTGGTAATTAAATAATGAAATATATTTTATATGTATTATTAAAAATATCATTCAAAAATATGAAAATATATTAGAAATAAAAAAAATCAGCTTTGGAAAAAAACACTTTTATCTTTCATCCTTCCTACTGTAGCATAAATAATTCTTTCTAATTATACAATATGTACATCCACTTTAAAGTTGTTTCTATCTTATAAGTATATGGAAGTGAAACAAAAAGATCTATTATAGATTTATTATTGTTAAATTGCAGCCATTTAACACAATATTCAGACAGATTTTAGAAATAATCTCAATACAGTGTTGCTTCATGTTATTATAGACTATAAAATTCAATGATCACAACATCAGTCTAGATCCCTGTCCTCTTCCCCAATTAAACAATATAGGAGTTAAAGTTGTTTACACACAAATTAATTTATTTATAAAAACAAAGAATTATTCTGGCTCTGTTTTCTCTGATTTTTTTTTAATGAGAATATTTGATAGTGAAGTTAAATAGGAAAATACTCGATATATTTGCGTAGTATTGATGAATCTTTAAAAATATCATGATAACAAATGGGCCCTATGATTAATTTAGGTCTAAAATAAAAGCTCATATGGCTAGAATTGAAGCTGTCTTATTTTCCATCATATTTAATATAAGATTTCGTTTACAAAAAAATGGAAGATATTTAGAAAAATGATCAATAAATTTTTAGTATTTAAGAAGATAAATGGAAGTGATCATTGCAGTGAATATACCATTAAAAAGCATGATGTTTCAAAGAGATAACTGGTTATTTTGAAGTGGAATTTCGCCTCATTTGTCTTCAAAAGTGTTACTAACAAATAATATGATAATTTTTTTTAAAAAATCAACTACAGATTTCAATTGATTTAGTAAAATATATTACTTTTTAAGCAAATGTGCATTGTATATACACTATTAAAGCTAACTCCAACAATTACATTTTGTATGACCATTTAAAATTTTCTCTATCACTATATTTAATTTTATGCAACCTAAATATAGGAAGATTGCATGAATTAGAAAAGCAATTATTTATATATAAAAAAGAATGCTAATGATCTTATTGCTGGTGAGTTCATAAATACTCTTATTTAAAAGCACAAATATTGGAAATATAAGTATGGGGATTGTGAATATTGGTATTCTATTTGAACAGCAATATTGATTTAAAAAAAAAAAAGATGCAAATGAAAATAATTTAAATTTGTATATCAATAAATTCTTATTATGATGAAGAAAAAGACTTTTGTAGAGATAGATGTTCATAACATTTTTGATCTGACCAAATTATTTAAAATTCTCATGGAAAATATTAATATTATAATTAAAAATGTTTGAAAGAGAAAGTAGGTGGGTAAATTAGAAATAGAAAAAGGAGATGTAGACTTGTGCAATTAAGAAAGAGAAACTATACATTTTATGTAAAAAATCCCAAAATGAATTGGACATGAAGTCATTCAAATAAAGGGACATCAGAATTAGAATATGTTGGCTATTAGAAAAAATGTATTTTAAAACTTGTAATTAACTTGATTAATTTAATATGGAAGAGATTTTTTGGTTAGTGAAATATAAAATTATTTGTTAATGCAAATTGCAGAGACGGAAATCAATTTAGAATTAATATATCTAACTTTTAAAATGTATTAAATCATTATTTTAAAATATCAATTCTTTGAATATGGCTTAGATTTGAATGAGGCAATAATAGATAGATAAAAGAATAAGAAAGCAGCAATTTGATGATTTTTCAGATAAATCAATGCAATGTATGAAAAAAAAAAAAAGGCAGTATATGAAAATTAATAAAACTGAACCCATTAAAACAAAAAGTAAACATGATTTATAAATTAATGTAGAAAAAAATTAATGATAACATAAATAAAAATAACTGAAATGCTAAGTAAAGAATAAGTCTTAAGAAATAAAAGATATATTAATAAATAATATGTTTGTATTAATAGAAGTGTCATCTCTGG
Source organism: Epiperipatus broadwayi (assembly GCA_028023455.1). NCBI lineage: Eukaryota > Metazoa > Onychophora > Udeonychophora > Euonychophora > Peripatidae > Epiperipatus > Epiperipatus broadwayi. Next base: position 461,635 of record JAQFVV010012735.1, on the reverse strand, counting down.
TTACATTGAAATATTTATAATACTTCATCAAAATATTTATAAAGATGTGATTATATAAGAGTGTGAATTAATTTGTTAATCAAAGACTTTTAGAATAATGTTTACACTGGTCACATGTGATATATTATTTGGAGTTAAATGGGATGGATAGAGTTATATGTTATTCAAATGAGGCACCACAAAGTGTAAATGATTTTTTAAAAGATAATGATTTACTTATTATCTTTAAATGATTCATTGATAAGAAAGACACTATTACTAATGAGTGTAAATTTGAGTTGTTTTTTTATAGAGGTGAAATATTGATAATGGAGTGAAGATTATAAGTATTTAGTAAAAATTGGTGTTTGTAAAATTGATTATCAGAAGATGAACGACCAATGAATAAAAGGCTGATATCAAGGCGTTCATTAAAAAATCATAGTTATTATAAGGAAACCAAAATTTCAGTTTCCATTGTACTTTATTGCATATTTTATAGATTATTTCTGATAGTATTTGAAAGAAGTAACTGAAAAAAAGACAAACAATCAAACAGAATTTTATAATCAAGATGTAATGGATAACTGACTATTGTTTTGAAGATGTTTTAGGAATCAAGCTTATTTAGTTGTCTTTTATTGAATAAGCTTAATGTTTTATTTTCCAAAGATCACATAGTAGGCTTATTTCACAAATAGAATTGTATATTGATTTGATTGCATGTGGAGGTATATAATAGATTAATTTATTATCTCATGCTATGAGAGTGATTTATTGAAGTTTTTAATATGAGCCAAATAGCTAGGGGTTTTACCTAATGTTATGCAGTATGAAAATTTTCATTATTAGCGTTTGCATTGATATCTTGAGATTATCCATGTTTAATGGTTAAATTATTGTCTTGAGTTCTTAATGAACTTGTAATGAACTCAAATGATGGAAACCTGAGAAAATTGTGTTAGTTTTACATGGCTTTGGTGGGAGAAATTTTTTGCAGTTAGTTTGTCAGTTATTAACAGTTTTTCAGAATAATAGTGGCAGACATTCTATTAATTCACATTCATTGATAATATCAGAAATAAATATTACTGTTATTTTTGAAGTGACTTTCAATTGATAGCTTTAATTTGATGAAGAATAGTAATTTTTCTTCCCTATAATGGCATTCTCTGATGGAATTGTTGGAACAAGTATGAATAGTTTATATTTATAGAAATTTCACTCTGAGATTACAAATTAAGAATAGCATTTCATATTAATTTTATGTAAAATAGATTTAACATGTATCTTACTTAAGTTTTTGTTTAGGTGAGAATTTTTATGTCAATCAGAATATAAAGTAAAAGTTCAATACAATTAATTTCTGTTTGATTGTGGAGTTGATGCTCTATAGTTGGGTAGATTAAGATAATTTATACATCAGTATTTTGTATTGTTGTTGAATATATTGATTTTTGATGCATAATTCATTCCTTGAAGATTTAACAAATAACTTAGAAACTTGATCTTTGTAAAGGAAGGTTTAAAAGCTTTTAATCCAGATGTTAATCAGTTTTATTTTGAATTATGATGATTTTTCACGACAGTTTGATTTCAAAACATAATAATTCATTAATACATATTTTTATCATTTGAAAATTTTAAATATAATTTTGTAAATCATTAATTAATTTTGATTACCATTATTTGCCTTTAAATAAAACTGGTAATTATTAGAATAATGTTTTAGATGGTGAAGTAATCATTTTAGTGAATCTTCTAATTTGGTTATAATTGAAATCTGTATTATTTCAGTCCCTACTTTTGCCCTTCTTTTCAATAGTTATGTTTTTAGAACAATATCCATTATTTATGTCTAACGTTGGTAGCTGAGAGGTCAGCGCAGCCACCTTGCAAGCAAGCAGTTGCTTGGAGACGGTTGTCACAGGTTCGCTTCCCGGCTGATGCTATGACATATCCATTATTTATTAGAAAAATTTAATGGAATTCTGTCTTTGAATTTTCAGATATTATTATTATTACCAGAGAGGTCAGTGCAGCTGCCTTGCAAGCAAGCAGTTGCTTGCAGACGGTTGTCACAGGTTTGCTTCCCGGCCGATGCTATGACATATCCATTATTTATTAGAAAAATTTAATGGAATTCTATCTTTGAATTTTCATATATTATTATCATTACCAATTGCAGTTTTCTAGGAGAACTTTACTGATTGACATTTTTCAAAAGTGATAAACCTAGGTAGTTGATGAAACATCTTTCATTCAAATAATAGTTATAGATCAAAAATAATTGCTTTTTTTATGATTAAGGTCTGAGATATTGGTAGCATTCAGATTATCTTACTAAATTAAAAATATCTTTTCAGAATATTCATTAAATAAGCTTGTGAAATTAGCACATACTTGTAAGAAGAACTTCAGTATGTAATGACAGCACATCTATCTGCCACATCCACAAACCTAGGTTAGAAATCAGTAACAAAACAATTCGTAACTTTATTGTTCAAGAGTTTGAGAACCAGAAATGACAGAGTTGATGAAACATAGATCTTGGGCTACAGAGTCTGCCTCTCCCACCACACTAAACCAATAGGTCTAATTAACTAATATTGACCTTGCACAGTTTTTCTGAAGTTGGCAAAGTATCCGACATGCGATTGGGAGATTACAGGCTCGATTCTGGCTCTCAAACTTCTTATGAACTCCCAAGCAATAAAGTCATACACCTTTTTTTTAATATTGGCTGTTAAATATGTATTTAGCTATTGTTAGCTAGAATTAACTTAAACATTTATAAAGTGGAATTGGCAAGCTCAATAAATTACCCCCCCTCCCTCAATCATTGGAAAGGCATTTTTATTGCAGAGTGCTGTTTGAAGACTATTTTAGTTTACTTTTGTATATATTATAATGTAGATGTATATAATAAAAATATCCAAAAACAATGTAATCTTATTAACAGAATTATATATATTTACAATTTAGTTTATATATAGTCTAATGTATGATGAAGATCTCTCATGCATTCCACCATTGGAGGATAGCAAAAGAGAAGACATTATACATTACATTAGTCTATCAGCTGATGATTTTTTATTTTATTCTATACTCTTACTAATAATAGTTAGGTATCCATTTTTAGAGCAATAATGAGATGTTAAGCAGGATTGAATATTGGTTGGCTGGGCTCTGAAATCCTTAATTAGTTGAATAAAATTGTTCAATTCTATGCAAATTAGTAATAACTGCAACTGCTAAAAACTTTATATATATATGATCTTCGGGTGACCCTTAAGAGTGTAATAGTTGGACAAAGTACATTACATGTATGTTAATGATTTTGAATTCCTGATATTAAATTTTAGGTATATTTTGAATTGTAATAAATGCTGTTAAGATGTTTCATTTTTATTGATAATGAATTAATTGTTTTATTGCGGTGCTTAATATTTATATTCTTTGCAAACTCTACTGATCTTAAGTTATCCATCAAGTTATATGCCAGTATTCTTATTATATTTATAGATAATATTAATTATTACAAGATTCGTTGATATATTATTTTGGCAGTGCCTTAAACATAAATTATTTAAATTAAAATTTCTTTCATAAGAAAAAAAAATATCTATATATGTAATCCATTGGAATTACTATTATATTATATTTTTACCATTATTTGTTTCCTTCTGGAAGGCAGCATTGTACAATACGTTATATCGTGAATTTTAATGAGCTCTTTTTTATCATTAATATTTAATATCAATTGTAGTAGTGATCTTTTAATCCTTATTGCAATTTTTGAAGAAACATTAAAATAATAATAAAAAAAAAATTATACTTGTATTTCAATATTATACAAGAATCGTAAAACATTTAACAAATTAAGACATTATTAATTTAGTATTATGACACAAACTATACCATTTACAAAATTAATGAAGATATGTGAATAATGTGTTTACAATTTTTGACTTTAAAAAATTAGTATATAGTCTACAATTTGTTTTTTATATGCGGAATATTTACAAGAACATTTGAATTCTATGTAATTTAAATGCGTGGTATGTAAATAAAATATTTTTGAAGTTACCGTATAATTATTATTATTATTTTTTTTGCTATAATTTTAAGTCATTGATTTGCATGTTATAGTTATTAAGCTTATTATCAATAAAGGTATAAAATCGCTGCTATTTTGACCGGTGAAAAAATATTTTTTTGTATGAACTTCCTAAAATCTTAATATTAAAATAAATTAAAAAAAAAAAAGGTATATAAAGCACAAATAAACAATAAAACATTGTTGTGAAAAGTATTAATTGGGAATAATGGGGCACCATTTAAAGGAAAATAGTGCTTTGCGAGTATTGATAATTATTCAACATTTATTAGTTATTTATACTTTGAAACCCTCTTTACAAATTGTAGATCAATTTTTGCTGTCTGTATGAAGAATGAATAATAAATATAGATTATTTATAAAATTAAACTAATATTAAAAATTCTAATTTATTGAGCTACAGTTTTGAAGCAAACTCTATGTATATATTTAAAATCATGTATAGACTAAACACACGTGGACACAGTTTTAACTTTAGTAAATTATTTTAATGTTGTATATATGATCTATAATATTTTTCTATTTTTGCAGACTATTATAATTTGAATTTATTCTTATGGTTTGTATATATAGATGTACGTATAGTCTTTTTTTTTTTTGTTAAAATTTTAATATTTATTTGTTATTATTTATTATTAAAGAATATAAATGCTGTTATTTGAAAGGGAGGAAAAGTCTATTTTGTGATTTTAAAATTGGTTTGTTTATTCTTTGTTCATCGGAAGATCTCCCAGGTAACTTTTTTGATAGACAGGTGCAATCTTGTCAGCTGCAAGAGGTGATTGGTTCATATAGGTGTGCCACGACAACTGTGTTTTGCACTTGAATGATTGGCTGTATTAAGGAGTAAAAAAAAAAAAAATCTTTCTCATGAAACATGCATATATGAATTGATGATGGAAGCCAATGTTTTGTTACGATTAGAGATCATAGGATTTTGCTTTGAAGGAAGGTGTACGTTTAATCAAAGAAGTAATGAGAGACAAAGAATTTCAAAGAACTCTTCTCATTGATCCTGACCTTCCCACATCTTACCTTTTAGACGGAGATAAAAGATAAATATATGGAGTGTAAAAAATATGAGGGGGGAGGTAGTGTAACCACTTACATTAACATTATGTTTTTAATTATATTCAGTTGTTACACACGTCTGTATTTCATTATAAAAAATTAAAATTATTATTGCTTTTTTCACTTTTAAATTTTTTTAATAAAAGTTAGGTAGTTTAATTTATTTTTTTAATCATAACCATAGATTTATGAGAAACTGAACCTGATTGGGTGTTTAAAAAGCTATAATATTGCATAACAATACTTTTTTCCACCTTCAGAATTGATCCCACCTTCTTATTTCAGTATTTGATAAGAAGTGCAAGAAAGCACAAGAAAATATCAAATTTATATTTTGCAAGCATAAAAATTAAATTTTACTATAATTATGATTTCTTAATACTGGCGATAAGTTTTATTATTTACAGTTTGCATTTACATCTCTAACTTCTAATACCTCAAATAGCTTTAAGTTAGAGACGTTATTAGAAAGGTTTTTTTTTTTTTTTTAAAAAAAAAAAAGTAAAGCTTTACTAAATCATTATTATAAATCCGTAGAAAGAGTAGCTAGGGGACATTTCCCCTCTGGATTTTGGGTCTATAAAGAGGATAGATATTAACTGGCCTTTAATGAATGATGGACAGGATCCAAGTATTGACAGAATTACAAGATGGCTTCCCTGAGAGAGAAGAAAGACAGATTATCTCATTAATCATTCTTGAATCTCCTATCAGCTTTGGAATGTAAAACTCTCTTATCTTTTAGACAATTTCCAAACTTATTGACTGAAAATTTTGTTAAATAGTTATAATATATATATGCAAAAAGTAAAACAGTAAATTTTTTAAAAAGCAATGGATTCAAACTTTTATTGCATTGTTTTTTAATTATATAATCTTACGTTTATTTTATTTAAAAAATTGCTATTATTTATTTTTACTTTACTTTTACAATTTTTGTATCAACTTTAAAGAATAATTAATTCAATTGTATCAAAGTTTGATGAAAACAAAAAAAAAAAAGTTTATTTTTACATTTAAAATAAATGCATTATTTCGGCAGATTTTGAAATCATTAGTTTATTGTCTAATTATTTTGAGAATCGTTATTCTTATTAATTAAAAAGAAATAACATCAATTGATTTCAAATTAGTTGGAATTATGCTGGCTTGATTCGAATTTTATCGACTGCACCAGTTCTACTGTGTATGAATTGCATTGCCGGAAACATTACTTTTCAGCGCAACAACACAATGCTAAGAGTAGTTGAAACCTATTTTTTTGCTTGTTACGATATTTGTTGACACCCAAATATATCCTTAGAATTTGATAAAGTACGCGTTCACTGAGAATAAAATGTTTATTATTTGATTACAGTGCATTTTTATAAAAATAAACTCTGTTCACTTAAAGTATATACATTATTAGCAGAAATGTTAGATTATTGCATTTAAATAAGAAAATAAATAAACCAATCTTAAAAATAGCTCACTGCAGATAAAGTTTCTTGAATAATCAATCCTTAAATAGAAATGAAGAAGGAAACATTCCTTTTCAAGTTTGCCAATTGTTACCCATTTAATGATTACTTTTTCTTACTAATTCGATTAGCGGTAGGTTGTTTACCTGAAAGAAAAATCTAAAGTATATCTGAAATCTGAAAAAATTTCAGTTTTTTTTCTGGCTGAAGTTTGAAAAATGGCTACCATTATATCACGAGGTATTTTCCTTTGTATTTATAAATGAAACACATAGGCTTATTATATACCTGTGTCTATATATGTAATATATAGGGTATATATAAATACTGAATATTATGGGGTGGGGGGGGGTTAGACTACAAAACATGTAAAAATAACTTTCCCCCCCTATAGTAAAACATAAAAGTATAAATTATCAGTTTTAATTATTTGCTAGCTGTCATACGAGTTTTATCTTTTTTTCCCCCAATTCAATTCAAATAAAATTATTTTAGAATTATTGAAAATATATTGACTTAAAATTTATCCAGGACACTTATTTTGAGCTATCTCATAATTGGTTAATTTTAAAAAATTTGTTTTTGAATGCTAACTAAAACCTTAGTCATAAATATATTTGAATATATATATATATATATATTGCGCAGATGTAAACAGTAATGAAAATAGAATTAGAAAATTAAATATTTATTTGTAGTGATGGAAAATAGTTAATAGACCTGAAAAATGATTATTTCATATATTTTACAATTGAGCTATTGAATATTCTATACTTTTTACCTAATTTTAGAGTAAACAAGATGGGCTACTTACTTATTATTGTTATCATTATAAATATTGTATGACGTAATCTTCAAATATCAAAATGCTATTACCAGAAACTGATGCTCTTGATTTAATTCAGATTTGATTATTTCAAAATTATGCATAATAAAGTAAATAATATTTTTTTATTCATTTAATCAATCATTCAATGTCTCATTTATTTATCTTTTAAATAAATTAAAACAGAGATTAGTGAGTTATTTCTAACTGAGGCATATTTGAATATATATATATTTTAAATTTTGAGATAACTTCTAAAGTTTGGAATCTTAGAATAAGTAAATCTTTATTTTTAATATTATATTTATTTATTTATAAATAAATAATTTTATTTAAAAACATCAGTTTGTAGAATAATAAGTTATCTCATACTTTGATTTAAGTGAAGGTTTATAAGTTATCTCATATGGCTTTTATTATTTAAATAAGACTGTACCTGGCCTCTGGAAAGGCTAACCCTTTTTTAATTGGTTGCTTTAATAAACTATTTGTTAAAATTTAATGTAAATTAAACAAAAGATTTTAATATTAAAATAGGCAAAACTCTTTCCATATAGTAGTGCCATTCAAAGCAAGACAGAGTAATCAATGGATGCCAGAAGGCTTGTGCATAAAATCCCTATCTACTGCCTACTCATCCAATATCCCCAAAGCAGTTTCTGGCTTGTGGCCTTCATCTATGAGGAGCCTTGGATCTGAGAGCTGCACCTAGATCTTAGGATCTAATGCAACTCTCCAGCAGCCACCTTTTATCTTTACATAACTACAAAACTATGAGAATAAAATTGAAAACACACAAATATTTTTAATCTAAGCTCAATAGTTTATATAGTCATATGGGTCTGAACTCAGTTCAGCACCCATACATTTTGGGGATATTGGATGAGTAGACACTAGATAGTGATTTTATGCACAAGCCTTCTGGCATCCATTGATTACTCTGTCTTGCTTTGAGTGGCACTACTGTATGGAGAGAGGTTTGCCTATTTTAACAACAGTTATGAGCAAGCATGGGAGATAGTGATCATGTGATGTTTAAAGATTTTAATATTATATAAATAAATGTGAGAAATTCACAATTAAAAAATTGAAAAAAAAAAGGGGGGGGGGGGTTGAACAACTTGGCCTGTTTGATACATTTCCGAAATGTATCTGGCAATGTATAAATATATTTAGCTTTATTAATAAAGCTATATTAAAATTTTAAACATACCTGTTATATTTGAAAATATTTCCAGTGCAAATTGCTATCTAAAATAAATAATTAAATATCAAATCACCCCAAAATTAAACAATTTTGTGTAAGTATAGTAAATGTGCTTATTTATGAACAGTTTAAAGATCATTGCTTATTTAATTTCTTGCTCTCTGTTTGAATTAGTTTGTGTTTGATAATTTAATATCTTTGCAGCCTATAGTAGTTCACAGTGGCATCATTTTGAATTAGCTGTTTTAAGATATGGACTTTAAATGTTTATTTCACAGAGGGCATAGCTGAAAATTGCTTCTCTCTATCAGATATGATGATGGAAATGCCAGAAAATACTTTTATACAACAATCCATAGAGCTAGGTACAGAAGTGGAATATCTTGTTGCAGCCAAAACTTTTGATAACCCTGTTTGAATTGTACCTAGAGATCCTTATTCTTGCTAAAGATCATCAGCTCATCTTGCAAAATACATTTGGTTCTGCACTAGTAATGTATTGGTTTATTATCCAGTCCAGTATTTCCAATAATAGCATATCATCGAGCCTAGTTTTGAAATCTAATTGAAGAGCATCCAAGTGATTGATATACAGCAAGATGTTTTCTTCTTGAATTGTGCCTATCTTAAATAAGTTGGGGAACTGGGAAAGTTTAAATCTTGCAATATTTTGCTTAAAAAACATTAATCTGGCACAAAAGCCGATATGACCAATTTTGCTTTGATGAGATTCCATTTGTCTCCTTGCAATTGTAAATTAACATCATTAAATTTTCCAAATAAGTCAGTTAAATAAGCAATAATTGTTTCACTCTTAAGTAAATTTTTTTTCAAAGTGGAATACTCATTTTCCAAAAACTCTAAAACAGATTGAAAAAGTGCAAAAAATTTCACCAAACATATATCTTTTGAAAGCCAGTGGATTTTGGAATGGAGAACCAATTGATAGAAATCTTTGTCACTTTCTTCACATAATTGAGCAAACAGTCTAGTGTTCAAAGCATTACTTTGAATTTTTTTCACAGCTGTTATAACAAACTGAAGCAATTGATGAAATTTGTCACTAAGGTTCTTGGTTACTAAATGTTGCCTATGGATTATAATGAACTGCAAGCATTTCAGGTACATATTGTTTCAGGTAACTTATGAACTGGCAATAATGACCAACCATAGCTGGTACTCCATCTATTGCAACAGATATTATATTTGTCAATAGAATTTCTTTTTTCATGAAAAATAGCTCCATTAAATTAAAAATCAATTTGCCTCTGGTGTCAATTTCTAAGGTTCTAGGAAAAAGCAGCTCTTCATGCATTTTCTGATCTTGAGTAAAGAACAAAGCTTCATTACTGGGTCATGTTGACTCGTCCAATTGGAGGGAAAAAAAGAGTTTTTTGAAAATTATAACACAAACAGTTTTTCATGTTGTGACTCATTTCATTGATATGTTATTGCTCAAAGGAATCCTTTTTATAACATCTTGTGCAGATTTGTGGAGTACAGTGTTCAATACCTCCATGATGAGTGGTAGAATTAATTTCTCCCCTATGGTGTGTGGCTGGCCAGACTTTGTGATGAGTAGGGATATGTTGTATGATGTCTTAATCCATCACCATTTTGCTTCGATGATGAAACAAACATATCTATTGTAGTTCTCTTCAGAATTTTATCTTTAAATGATTGAAAGTATGACAAATCTTTTTCTTTTTTGTCAGGGTGAATTCTGTTCAAATAATCTGCTAGATTTGATGGTTTCATAGCATCATTGCTAAAGACTTTTTCACATATTAAGCACATTGGTAAATGTTTGTTTGATAATGACGGACAAATAGTCCAAGCTGTACTTTTTATATTTCTTTTTTGGTTCAGTCATATTATTATCATAAGAAATAAAAACTTTTATTAACAAAAAATTTTGATAGCTTCTGTGATAAAATAAAACAATAAAGTATATACTTACTTGAAACAAGATTTTCGTTCAAACTCTTATAAATAAACGGTCCTCTGATTTTCTTTTTCATAGTACTGCTCCTCAATAAATAATTATATTCAAATTTCAAATCACAAATAAGTACATGTCACATCAAACAAATCAATTTATAGGGTTTTATGAAAGTATGACCATACAAGACCGATAGATTCTGCTAATATCGAACATCGTCTTGTCCTACTGCGAGCAAGTGCAGACATGCAACATTTTTTCATCTTCACACTTGCTTTGATATGTTCGATAAGACAATACACAGATATGTTTGTGCTACATGTATTTTTATGCATTCTTACATGTGATTCTTTTAATGACACATTTTACCTTTTCATTCGCAAGTTTGGTAGTAATGTGTTTTTGTCAAAAAAGTGTTTTTTTGAAATATTTTATTTTTTAATTAGGTACCTATTGGAATTGTAGATATTTTGAAGTAATATACAAATAGCAGTAGTGAAGGGGTCTATTTTTGCTGTCAGCAATTCTCAATTTTTTATTGAAACTATCAACCACTTTGAGAAGTCTTGGTTTAAATTATTAGAAATTTTACTCCTAAGACACACAAAACTTTATATTATCTAGTTTAAGCCCATTTATCTTTATTTTTTTTCTCTTCATTTTTTTGTTTTCAAACACTATCATTTTTGTTTTGACCATATTTGCCTCATTTAATATCATTAGTTTTGATTCTATAATTCTTCTATATCCATCAGTAATAGGATGACATCTATATATTGTAAGTTATTATATAATGGCAATAATGTTTCTTTGTGTGATGTGAGTTTTAAAAAGAAATTGTTTAACTCAAGTGAGCATATTTGTTTTATACTCTAGTCACTTTATATATTAAAAAAAAAAAATTAATTCAAGATAGCTAATTTTTGTAATTTTTACCAAAATAAACACATTAGTCTTTTAAGACTAGGTTTAATACAATGCAAAATGAAGTTAATTATATATATATTTTAAAGATTTAAATGAATGATTGCACATTATGTATATGCATATATGTATGTATATATATGATAATTAGTAGATATTTGACTTTTCTCAAATATTTTTATAAATGTTTCTATTATTTGTCTTACATTTGGAGTAAAAAATTGCCTACTGTAATTTGTATTATTTAGTCAATGATTTTATAGCATTCAATTTATTATCTCCAAAAAAATATTATTCAAAAAATATGAGTTCACATAATACTTGTCTAAAATATTGCACAATCTTGTGAATGTAAGACTTATTTTTGAGGATGAATTTCTGATGTGATCTATCATTATCATGATTTAAAGTTGTAGATTGTCACATATATCATTGTTCTATCTAACCTATATAGATATGCCATAAGTGAATCGCTTTATAGTAAATTTGGTAGCCATCTTTAAATTGATACTACCAGCTTTGTGAACATATGTTAATATAGACAGAATTGATTGCAACACATTAATTTACACTCTATATCAAAAATAATAATTTTATAGACTGATATGTAATTATGCTAAACTTGCTTCTGTGTAAATACAAAATAAAAGTAAACTAGGTGAAAATTCTCCAGATTTGCCATTAGTTTTTTTTTTAAAATACAAATCACATCATCATTTGGGGGGACATCTTTCAATCAACAAGCATATTTATGGAATTTCACAACAGAATTTTTTAATAAAAAGTGTAATTAAATTGTTGCAGCATCTATAAATTAACTTTCAATAATCATCTGTACATAGTTTCTATATTCTCCGAATCTGATGATCATTCATTCTCAAAGTTAGAATAGAAGAAATGTTTAATCTTGGCTTTAAAATAGTCCCACTACTTTCATTATAAAATATATAGGGTATATGAGCACAGACTTTCACACCACTTACTATTCCATCTCATATCACTGATACACTTGAACACTTATATGTCGAAAAGATAAATAATATCAGTGATATGAGATAGAGTGGTGAGTGCTGTGAAAGTCTGTGCTCATGTACCCTATATATTACATATATTGATATAGGTATATAATAAGCTTGTATTTCAGTTATTTCAACAGGGTCTGCCACTACAAATGTAATTGATTCCAGATCATTTGTTAACCATTCATTGTAGGTTATATTGAAATATTATACATTTTAAGATAATCTTCTCCAAGTCCCACTGTCTAGATACAAAATATCAATTTAAACAGGAAAATGTTTTAACGAATAAAATATAAATATAAAAAACACCTCTAAAATTAATTGCCATGCATTATATTATAGTCATATTATAATGAAAATTAAAATTCATTTCTTAAAAGCATAAAATACAAATATAAGCAAACTTATTGTAATAAAAATTTATCATCATTGATTTTGAAACTTTATTTTCTTATTTAGAATTTTTTTTTTTTGATAGTTTGTTCTAACTCTTGTTTTTGACTTACTTATATTATCAATCAAAATTGACCCTTTAAAGCATAAATAAACTTATGATATTAAAATATCATATTACTTTCACTTTCTAACTTGGGGAATTATTTTTTCTTGACATTCATTTTAATTGTTTTTCTGGCATTATAATAAAAACTAAAAAAAAAAACTTATGCTATTAAAAATTACTTCCACTTTATAATTTGGAAATTTTTTTTCCAAGCGCTACATTTTATTTATTTATTTATTTTTCCTAGTGTCATAGTTAAAAAACTAAACAAACTTGATTTTCACTGGGAAAATTATCTTTTTCTTTGATACTGCGTATTAATTCTTGTTTATGGCTTTTATTGACAATTAAATTTGAACTTTTAAAAGCACAAAGAAATTTACACTTATAAAAATTAACTTTACTTTCACTTTTCATTTGGAAATTATTTCTTTTTTTAATGACAATTATCAGCCTTTTAACTCTGCTTTTCAGAATCTTTGAAATGTGGCACTCATGTATCCTCTAACATCCAGTGATGTTTGTCACAACATTTGTCTTTGATGATAGATTTACAGGTTTTATTTTGTTTTTGTTTTGCCCCCCCCCCCCAGTTAATCAGTGTTTTAACTATTTTTAGAATTACTGTCACAATATAAATATATGTGGCAAAATAATTAAAGAAGAGGTAAATATAGTATATTTTCACTGCTAAACATACAAATAAATGAACTAAATAGATAACTTAATTATTGTTGTAACTTATGTTTTTGTTGTATAAATCATAAATCAGTAATAGAATGTTTATTATACAATTTATTTTCAGTAGAAGCTTTTACTTTGTAAGATCTTATTATACACAGTAGTTCACCAGTCTCATATTTAAATGTAAAAGTGTCATTACATTATTAAAGTTATCCATGACACCTGTTTGTCAATTTTTCCATTAAGATTCATTTATAGTTACTGCAAATAATATCAATTTAGCCAGCTGTATTAAAGGCATTTTAACCTATGAAATCACTAACATCTAGTTGTGCTACTGTCTAACACTCTTAGGCAAAGCTTACAAAAAGCAACCCGGATAAGCTGTCTTCTTATCAATAGTAGCTGATAAAGTTTATTTCTACACAATAATTTCATAGACTCAACCATTTTCAGTTGATTTGACTTAAAATTTACATAATTGGATATATAAAGAATGTAAAATTTAAATATTTCATATTTGTCATAATTTTCTATTGTTACAGACATGTCACACTTAGCATATAAAATATTAAATAATACACATTATCTTTTAATAGTATTATGACCCTTTTAACTAATATGTGGTTTTATTAAGAGTTTTATTTTTTGAATGAAGAATTCTGAAGAAGACTGATCATATTGTTTGACTGACCATATGTTTTTAGGAATATTTTTTTAAATGTCTCAAAAACTTTAACTATTTTTCACTGTAGTATCTAACACATTATTTAACATTTTCATCATGATAATTTTTATGAAGAGTCTATAATACATTCGATTGACTAATGTATGCAATTTTTATATGAATATCATTGGTGGTTATATTTTTTGGAAAATTGAAGCATCTAATGAGGGCAGTAGTTTTCTGGTTTTTTTAAGCTTGGAAATTAGCACTTTCCATTAACTTTATTCATTCTATAAAATATCTTCACAAGAAAAGATACATTTTTTGATTCATTTTTTTAAAAATAAATATGTACGGTTTTCAAATAATTTACCATTATATATATTGTTGCTTTCTTTACTCATTTTGTAGAGTAAAATTTTAATTAGAAATGGAAATTTTTTTTTTGCAATTAGTTTACTTTTAATTTTCTCTTCATAGTTTGCATTGAATATCTTGATATTAGTTTATAACATAAACATATAACCTATTGTACATTTTTTTCAATGCTTTTATTTTTTTATTATTTTTCAACTGAATAGCAGTTTTTTTTAAAAGCACAACTAATAATATTTTATTTTTATAATAAAATTCTTTAAATACAAATTGTGTTTTGAAATTTATCAAAACATATATAAATCTATCTATACCTGCATATGACTATGTTGTATTCATGCGTGTACACATGTACACACAACTACAAACGTTTTTACATATGCATACAAATTTTAATTTTATATCCATACTATATTTCGATTTTATATTTCAAATTTTCTAATTTTGAATTTATATACAATATTCAGTGTTTATTTATAATAATATATATGCTATTTTATACATACATGTAAATGTCTCATATAACATTTTAATTTATCCACATATAAGTTTTATATTTTTTGGTATAATTTATATATAAATATACCTCTTATTATTTATTAATTTATATAAATTGTTTACATAATAAAGTGATATATTTAGAAATATGTAAAAATTGGAAAGACTATATTATATGTGAATAGATTAAACACATTAGAATGGAGATTATATAAATTAAAAAAAAAAACAGCCTTTATATATGTTGTGTTGTTTATCAAAGATCTCTTTTTTTAAAAAAATTATAATCAAATGTCTTTATCTTTCAAAAGGAAATTTTATTCACAAACCATAAGAATCATTTACAAAAAAGGACATTTACGTATCAATCTCCAAGGAGACCAGTCATCAAAATCAGAGGTTACCCTTGTATATATAAACAAAAAACAATTAATTTCATATCAATTGCATTAAGACATTAGTTATCACCAGAAATTGAAGACGTATGTTAGAAAATTCGGTCG